>CATIWC010003435.1:0-40116 GCA_948472305.1 Vicia faba
ACATATTTCATATACATTGATAATAATTAAAATTATATAATGAGACTCGATAGTATATTTATTCACCATATTCATATTGTATTATGGTATTATAGATGTAAACAATTTCAATATTTTTCTACTTCTCCATCATGAAATTCCATGTTACTTCATCACTAAGAAACTAAGTTAAAATTCTATTAATTGATGACACATATTTCATATACATTGTTAATAATAAAAATAATATAATGAGGCTCGATTGTGTATTTATTCACCATATTCATATTGTATTATAGTATAATATATGTAAACAATTTCAATATTTTTCTTCTTCTCCATCATCAAATTTTAGGTTACTTCATCGCTAAGAAGCTAAGTTAAAAGATTATTAATTAATGACACATTTGTCATATACATTGTTAATAATTCAAATTATATAATGAGGCTCGATAGTATATTTATTCACAGTATTCATATTGTATTATGGCATAATATATGTAAACAATTTCAATATTTTCTTCTTCTCCATCACCAAATTTTAGGTTTCTTCATCACTAAGAAACTAAGTTAAAAGACTATTAATTAATGACACATATTTCATATACATTGATAATAATTAAAATTATATAATGAGGCTCGATAGTATATTTATTCACCATATTCATATTGTATTATGGTATTATAGATGTAAACAATTTGAATATTTTTCTACTTATCCATCACCAAATTTTAGGTTACTTCATCACTAAGAAACTAAGTTAAAATACTATTAATTGATGACAAATATTTCATATACATTGTTAATAATAAAATTTATATAATGAGGCTCGATAGTGTATTTATTCACCATATTCATATTGTATTATAGTATAATATATGTAAACAATTTCAATATTTTACTTCTTCTCCATCATCAAATTTTAGGTTACTTCATCGCTAAGAAACTAAGTTAAAAGATTATTAATTAATGACACATTTGTCATATACATTGTTAATGACTCAAATTATATAATGAGGCTCGATAGTATATTAATTCACAGTATTCATATTGTATTATGGTATAATATATGTAAACAATTTCAATATTTTCTTCTTCTCCATCAACAAATTTCAGGTTTCTTCATCACTAAGAAACTAAGTTAAAAGACTATTAATTAATGACACATATTTCATATAAATTGATAATAATTAAAATTATATAATGAGACTCGATAGTATATTTATTCACCATATTCATATTGTATTATGGTATTATAGATGTAAACAATTTCAATATTTTTCTACTTCTCCATCACCAAATTTCAGGTTACTTCATCACTAAGAAACTAAGTTAAAATACTATTAATTGATGACACATATTTCATATACATTGTTAATAATAAAAATTATATAACGAGGCTCGATGGTGTATTTATTCACCATATTCATATTGTATTATAGTATAATATATGTAAACAATTACAATATTTTTCTTCTTCTTTATCATCAAATTTTAGGTTACTTCATCGCTAAGAAACTAAGTTAAAAGATTATTAATTAATGACACATTTGTCATATACATTGTTAATGATTCAAATTATATAATGCGGCTCAATAGTATATTTATTCACCATATTCATATTGTATTATGGGATAACAGATTTAAACAATTTCAATATTTTCTTCTTTTCCATCACCAAATTTTAGGTTTCTTTATCACTAAGAAACTAAGTTAAAAGACTATTAATTAATGACACATATTTCATATACATTGGTAATAATTAAAATTATATAATGAGACTCGATAGTATATTTATTCACCATATTCATATTGTATTATGGTATTATAGATGTAAACAATTTCAATATTTTTCTACTTCTCCATCACCAAATTCCAGGTTACTTCATCACTAAGAAACTAAGTTAAAATTCTATTAATTGATGACACATATTTCATATACATTGTTAATAATAAAAATTATATAATGAGGCTCGATGGTGTATTTATTCACCATATTTATATTGTATTATAGTATAATATATGTAAACAATTTCAATATTTTTCTTCTTCTCCATCATCAAATTTTAGGTTACTTCATCACTAAGAAACTAAGTTAAAAGATTATTAATTAATGACACATTTGTCATATACATTGTTAATAATTCAAATTATATAATGAGGCTCGATAGTATATTTATTAACAATATTCATATTGTATTATGGTATTATAGATGTAAACAATTTGAATATTTTTCTACTTATCCATCACCAAATTTTAGGTTACTTTATCACTAAGAAACTAAGTTAAAATACTATTAATTGATGACACATATTTCATATACATTATTAATAATAAAATTTATATAATGAGGGTCGATAGTGTATTTATTCACCATATTCATATTGTATTATAGTATAATATATGTAAACAATTTCAATATTTTACTTCTTCTCCATCATCAAATTTTAGGTTACTTCATCGCTAAGAAACTAAGTTAAAAGATTATTAATTAATGACACATTTGTCATATACATTGTTAATGATTCAAATTATATAATGAGGCTCAATAGTATATTTATTCACCATATTCATATTGTATTATGGGATAACAGATGTAAACAATTTCAATATTTTCTTCTTCTCCGTCACCAAATTTCAGGTTTCTTCATCACGAAGAAACTAAGTTAAAAGACTATTAATTAATGACACATATTTCATATCCATTGATAATAATTAAAATTATATAATGAGACTCGATAGTATATTTATTCACAATATTTATATTGTATTATGGTATTATAGATGTAAACAATTTCAATATTTTTCTACTTCTCCATCACCATATTTTAGGTTACTTCATCACTAAGAAACTAAGTTAAAATACTATTAATTGATGACACATATTTCATATACATTGTTAATAATAAAATTTATATAATGAGGCTCGATAGTGTATTTATTCACCATATTCATATTGTATTATAGTATAATATATGTAAACAATTTCAATATTTTACTTCTTCTCCATCATCAAATTTTAGGTTACTTCATCGCTAAGAAACTAAGTTAAAAGATTATTAATTAATGACACATTTGTCATATACATTGTTAATGATTCAAATTATATAATGAGGCTCGATAGTATATTTATTCACAGTATTCATATTGTATTATGGTATAATATATGTAAACAATTTCAATATTTTCTTCTTCTCCATCACCAAATTTCAGGTTTCTTCATCACTAAGAAACTAAGTTAAAAGACTATTAATTAATGAGACATATTTCATATACATTGATAATAATTAAAATTATATAATGAGACTCGATAGTATATTTATTCACAATATTTATATTGTATTATGGTATTATAGATGTAAACAATTTCAATATTTTTCTACTTCTCCATCACCAAATTTTAGGTTACTTCATCACTAAGAAACTAAGTTAAAATACTATTAATTGATGACACATATTTCATATACATTGTTAATAATAAAAATTATATAATGAGGCTCGATGGTGTATTTATTCACCATATTCATATTGTATTATAGTATAATATATGTAAACAATTTCAATATTTTTCTTCTTCTCCATCATCAAATTTTAGGTTACTTCATCGCTAAGAAACTAAGTTAAAAGATTATTAATTAATGACACATTTGTCATATACATTGTTAATGATTCAAATTATATAATGAGGCTCAATAGTATATTTATTCACCATATTCATATTGTATTATGGGATAACAGATGTAAACAATTTCAATATTTTCTTCTTTTCCATCACCAAATTTTAGGTTTCTTTATCACTAAGAAACTAACTTAAAAGACTATTAATTAATGACACATATTTCATATACATTGATAATAATTAAAATTATATAATTAGACTCGATAGTATATTTATTCACAATATTTATATTGTATTATGGTATTATAGATGTAAACAATTTCAATATTTTTCTACTTCTCCATCACCAAATTTTAGGTTACTTCATCACTAAGAAACTAAGTTAAAATACTATTAATTGATGACACATATTTCATATACATTGTTAATAATAAAAATTATATAATGAGGCTCGATGGTGTATTTATTCACCATATTCATATTGTATTATAGTATAATATATGTAAACAATTTCAATATTTTTCTTCTTCTCCATCATCAAATTTTAGGTTACTTCATCGCTAAGAAACTAAGTTAAAAGATTATTAATTAATGACACATTTGTCATATACATTGTTAATGATTTAAATTATATAATGAGGCTCAATAGTATATTTATTCACCATATTCATATTGTATTATGAGATAACAGATGTAGACAATTTCAATATTTTCTTCTTTTGCATCACCAATTTTAGGTTTCTTTATCACTAAGAAACTAACTTAAAAGACTATTAATTAATGACACATATTTCATATACATTGATAATAATTAAAATTATATAATGAGACTCGATAGTATATTTATTCACCATATTCATATTGTATTATGGTATTATAGATGTAAACAATTTCAATATTTTTCTACTTCTCCATCATGAAATTCCATGTTACTTCATCACTAAGAAACTAAGTTAAAATTCTATTAATTGATGACACATATTTCATATACATTGTTAATAATAAAAATAATATAATGAGGCTCGATGGTGTATTTATTCACCATATTCATATTGTATTATAGTATAATATATGTAAACAATTTCAATATTTTTCTTCTTCTCCATCATCAAATTTTAGGTTACTTCATCACTAAGAAGCTAAGTTAAAAGATTATTAATTAATGACACATTTGTCATATACATTGTTAATAATTCAAATTATATAATGAGGCTCGATAGTATATTTATTCACAGTATTCATATTGTATTATGGCATAATATATGTAAACAATTTCAATATTTTCTTCTTCTCCATCACCAAATTTTAGGTTTCTTCATCACTAAGAAACTAAGTTAAAAGACTATTAATTAATGACACATATTTCATATACATTGATAATAATTAAAATTATATAATGAGGCTCGATAGTATATTTATTCACCATATTCATATTGTATTATGGTATTATAGATGTAAACAATTTGAATATTTTTCTACTTATCCATCACCAAATTCCAGGTTACTTCATCACTAAGAAACTAAGTTAAAATACTATTAATTGATGACAAATATTTCATATACATTGTTAATAATAAAATTTATATAATGAGGCTCGATAGTGTATTTATTCACCATATTCATATTGTATTATAGTATAATATATGTAAACAATTTCAATATTTTACTTCTTCTCCATCATCAAATTTTAGGTTACTTCATCGCTAAGAAACTAAGTTAAAAGATTATTAATTAATGACACATTTGTCATATACATTGTTAATGACTCAAATTATATAATGAGGCTCGATAGTATATTAATTCACAGTATTCATATTGTATTATGGTATAATATATGTAAACAATTTCAATATTTTCTTCTTCTCCATCAACAAATTTCAGGTTTCTTCATCACTAAGAAACTAAGTTAAAAGACTATTAATTAATGACACATATTTCATATAAATTGATAATAATTAAAATTATATAATGAGACTCGATAGTATATTTATTCACCATATTCATATTGTATTATGGTATTATAGATGTAAACAATTTCAATATTTTTCTACTTCTCCATCACCAAATTTCAGGTTACTTCATCACTAAGAAACTAAGTTAAAATACTATTAATTGATGACACATATTTCATATACATTGTTAATAATAAAAATTATATAACGAGGCTCGATGGTGTATTTATTCACCATATTCATATTGTATTATAGTATAATATATGTAAACAATTACAATATTTTTCTTCTTCTTTATCATCAAATTTTAGGTTACTTCATCGCTAAGAAACTAAGTTAAAAGATTATTAATTAATGACACATTTGTCATATACATTGTTAATGATTCAAATTATATAATGCGGCTCAATAGTATATTTATTCACCATATTCATATTGTATTATGGGATAACAGATTTAAACAATTTCAATATTTTCTTCTTTTCCATCACCAAATTTTAGGTTTCTTTATCACTAAGAAACTAAGTTAAAAGACTATTAATTAATGACACATATTTCATATACATTGGTAATAATTAAAATTATATAATGAGACTCGATAGTATATTTATTCACCATATTCATATTGTATTATGGTATTATAGATGTAAACAATTTCAATATTTTTCTACTTCTCCATCACCATATTTTAGGTTACTTCATCACTAAGAAACTAAGTTAAAATACTATTAATTGATGACACATATTTCATATACATTGTTAATAATAAAATTTATATAATGAGGCTCGATAGTGTATTTATTCACCATATTCATATTGTATTATAGTATAATATATGTAAACAATTTCAATATTTTACTTCTTCTCCATCATCAAATTTTAGGTTACTTCATCGCTAAGAAACTAAGTTAAAAGATTATTAATTAATGACACATTTGTCATATACATTGTTAATGATTCAAATTATATAATGAGGCTCGATAGTATATTTATTCACAGTATTCATATTGTATTATGGTATAATATATGTAAACAATTTCAATATTTTCTTCTTCTCCATCACCAAATTTCAGGTTTCTTCATCACTAAGAAACTAAGTTAAAAGACTATTAATTAATGACACATATTTCATATAAATTGATAATAATTAAAATTATATAATGAGACTCGATAGTATATTTATTCACCATATTCATATTGTATTATGGTATTATAGATGTAAACAATTTCAATATTTTTCTACTTCTCCATCACCAAATTTCAGGTTACTTCATCACTAAGAAACTAAGTTAAAATACTATTAATTGATGACACATATTTCATATACATTGTTAATAATAAAAATTATATAATGAGGCTCGATGGTGTATTTATTCACCATATTCATATTGTATTATAGTATAATATATGTAAACAATTACAATATTTTTCTTCTTCTTTATCATCAAATTTTAGGTTACTTCATCGCTAAGAAACTAAGTTAAAAGATTATTAATTAATGACACATTTGTCATATACATTGTTAATGATTCAAATTATATAATGCGGCTCAATTGTATATTTATTCACCATATTCATATTGTATTATGGGATAACAGATGTAAACAATTTCAATATTTTCTTCTTTTCCATCACCAAATTTTAGGTTTCTTTATCACTAAGAAACTAAGTTAAAAGACTATTAATTAATGACACATATTTCATATACATTGGTAATAATTAAAATTATATAATGAGACTCGATACTATTTTTATTCACCATATTCATATTGTATTATTGTATTATAGATGTAAACAATTTCAATATTTTTCTACTTCTCCATCACCAAATTCTAGGTTACTTCATCACTAAGAAACTAAGTTAAAATTCTATTAATTGATGACACATATTTCATATACATTGTTAATAATAAAAATTATATAATGAGGCTCGATGGTGTATTTATTCACCATATTTATATTGTATTATAGTATAATATATGTAAACAATTTCAATATTTTTCTTCTTCTCCATCATCAAATTTTAGGTTACTTCATCACTAAGAAACTAAGTTAAAAGATTATTAATTAATGACACATTTGTCATATACATTGTTAATAATTCAAATTATATAATGAGGCTCAATAGTATATTTATTCCCAGTATTCATATTGTATTATGGTATAATATATGTAAACAATTTCAATATTTTCTTCTTCTCCATCACCAAATTTTAGGTTTCTTCATCACTAAGAAACTAAGTTAAAAGACTATTAATTAATGACACATATTTCATATACATTGATAATAATTAAAATTATATAATGAGGCTCGATTGTATATTTATTCACCATATTCATATTGTATTATGGTATTATAGATGTAAACAATTCGAATATTTTTCTACTTCTCCATCACCAAATTTTAGGTTACTTCATCACTAAGAAACTAAGTTAAAATACTATTAATTGATGACACATATTTCATATACATTGTTAATAATAAAATTTATATAATGAGGCTCGATAGTGTATTTATTCACCATATTCATATTGTATTATAGTATAATATATGTAAACAATTTCAATATTTTACTTCTTCTCCATCATCAAATTTTAGGTTACTTCATCGCTAAGAAACTAAGTTAAAAGATTATTAATTAATGACACATTTGTCATATACATTGTTAATGATTCAAATTATATAATGAGGCTCGATAGTATATTAATTCACAGTATTCATATTGTATTATGGTATAATATATGTAAACAATTTCAATATTTTCTTCTTCTCCATCAACAAATTTCAGGTTTCTTCATCACTAAGAAACTAAGTTAAAAGACTATTAATTAATGACACATATTTCATATAAATTGATAATAATTAAAATTATATAATGAGACTCGATAGTATATTTATTCACCATATTCATATTGTATTATGGTATTATAGATGTAAACAATTTCAATATTTTTCTACTTCTCCATCACCAAATTTCAAGTTACTTCATCACTAAGAAACTAAGTTAAAATACTATTAATTGATGACACATATTTCATATACATTGTTAATAATAAAAATTATATAACGAGGCTCGATGGTGTATTTATTCACCATATTCATATTGTATTATAGTATAATATATGTAAACAATTACAATATTTTTCTTCTTCTTTATCATCAAATTTTAGGTTACTTCATCGCTAAGAAACTAAGTTAAAAGATTATTAATTAATGACACATTTGTCATATACATTGTTAATGATTCAAATTATATAATGCGGCTCAATAGTATATTTATTCACCATATTCATATTGTATTATGGGATAACAGATTTAAACAATTTCAATATTTTCTTCTTTTCCATCACCAAATTTTAGGTTTCTTTATCACTAAGAAACTAAGTTAAAAGACTATTAATTAATGACACATATTTCATATACATTGGTAATAATTAAAATTATATAATGAGACTCGATAGTATATTTATTCACCATATTCATATTGTATTATGGTATTATAGATGTAAACAATTTCAATATTTTTCTACTTCTCCATCACCAAATTCCAGGTTACTTCATCACTAAGAAACTAAGTTAAAATTCTATTAATTGATGACACATATTTCATATACATTGTTAATAATAAAAATTATATAATGAGGCTCGATGGTGTATTTATTCACCATATTTATATTGTATTATAGTATAATATATGTAAACAATTTCAATATTTTTCTTCTTCTCCATCATCAAATTTTAGGTTACTTCATCACTAAGAAACTAAGTTAAAAGATTATTAATTAATGACACATTTGTCATATACATTGTTAATAATTCAAATTATATAATGAGGCTCAATAGTATATTTATTCCCAATATTCATATTGTATTATGGTATAATATATGTAAACAATTTCAATATTTTCTTCTTCTCCATCACCAAATTTTAGGTTTCTTCATCACTAAGAAACTAAGTTAAAAGACTATTAATTAATGACACATATTTCATATACATTGATAATAATTAAAATTATATAATGAGGCTCGATTGTATATTTATTCACCATATTCATATTGTATTATGGTATTATAGATGGAAACAATTCGAATATTTTTCTACTTCTCCATCACCAAATTTTAGGTTACTTCATCACTAAGAAACTAAGTTAAAATACTATTAATTGATGACACATATTTCATATACATTGTTAATAATAAAATTTATATAATGAGGCTCGATAGTGTATTTATTCACCATATTCATATTGTATTATAGTATAATATATGTAAACAATTTCAATATTTGACTTCTTCTCCATCATCAAATTTTAGGTTACTTCATCGCTAAGAAACTAAGTTAAAAGATTATTAATTAATGACACATTTGTCATATACATTGTTAATGATTCAAATTATATAATGAGGCTCGATAGTATATTAATTCACAGTATTCATATTGTATTATGGTATAATATATGTAAACAATTTCAATATTTTCTTCTTCTCCATCAACAAATTTCAGGTTTCTTCATCACTAAGAAACCAAGTTAAAAGACTATTAATTAATGACACATATTTCATATAAATTGATAATAATTAAAATTATATAATGAGACTCGATAGTATATTTATTCACCATATTCATATTGTATTATGGTATTATAGATGTAAACAATTTCAATATTTTTCTACTTCTCCATCACCAAATTTCAGGTTACTTCATCACTAAGAAACTAAGTTAAAATACTATTAATTGATGACACATATTTCATATACATTGTTAATAATAAAAATTATATAATGAGGCTCGATGGTGTATTTATTCACCATATTCATATTGTATTATAGTATAATATATGTAAAAAATTACAATATTTTTCTTCTTCTTTATCATCAAATTTTAGGTTACTTCATCGCTAAGAAACTAAGTTAAAAGATTATTAATTAATGACACATTTGTCATATACATTGTTAATGATTCAAATTATATAATGCGGCTCAATAGTATATTTATTCACCATATTCATATTGTATTATGGGATAACAGATGTAAACAATTTCAATATTTTCATCTTTTCCATCACCAAATTTTAGGTTTCTTTATCACTAAGAAACTAAGTTAAAAGACTATTAATTAATGACACATATTTCATATACATTGGTAATAATTAAAAATATATAATGAGACTCGATAGTTTTTTCATTCACCATATTCATATTGTATTATTGTATTATAGATGTAAACAATTTCAATATTTTTCTACTTCTCCATCACCAAATTCTAGGTTACTTCATCACTAAGAAACTAAGTTAAAATTCTGTTAATTGATGACACATATTTCATATACATTGTTAATAATAAAAATTATATAATGAGGCTCGATGGTGTATTTATTCACCATATTTATATTGTATTATAGTATAATATATGTAAACAATTTCAATATTTTTCTTCTTCTCCATCATCAAATTTTAGGTTACTTCATCACTAAGAAACTAAGTTAAAAGATTATTAATTAATGACACATTTGTCATATACATTGTTAATAATTCAAATTATATAATGAGGCTCGATAGTATATTTATTCCCAGTATTCATATTGTATTATGGTATAATATATGTAAACAATTTCAATATTTTCTTCTTCTCCATCACCAAATTTTAGGTTTCTTCATCACTAAGAAACTAAGTTAAAAGACTATTAATTAATGACACATTTTTCATATACATTGATAATAATTAAAATTATATAATGAGGCTTGATTGTATATTTATTCACCATATTCATATTGTATTATGGTATTATAGATGTAAACAATTTGAATATTTTTCTGCTTCTCCATCACCAAATTTTAGGTTACTTCATCACTAAGAAACTAAGTTAAAATACTATTAATTGATGACACATATTTCATATACATTGTTAATAATAAAATTTATATAATGAGGCTCGATAGTGTATTTATTCACCATATTCATATTGTATTATAGTATAATATATGTAAACAATTTCAATATTTTACTTCTTCTCCATCATCAAATTTTAGGTTACTTCATCGCTAAGAAACTAAGTTAAAAGATTATTAATTAATGACACATTTGTCATATACATTGTTAATGATTCAAATTATATAATGAGGCTCGATAGTATATTAATTCACAGTATTCATATTGTATTATGGTATAATATATGTAAACAATTTCAATATTTTCTTCTTCTCCATCAACAAATTTCAGGTTTCTTCATCACTAAGAAACTAAGTTAAAAGACTATTAATTAATGACACATATTTCATATAAATTGATAATAATTAAAATTATATAATGGGACTCGATAGTATATTTATTCACCATATTCATATTGTATTATGGTATTATAGATGTAAACAATTTCAATATTTTTCTACTTCTCCATCACCAAATTTCAGGTTACTTCATCACTAAGAAACTAAGTTAAAATACTATTAATTGATGACACATATTTCATATACATTGTTAATAATAAAAATTATATAACGAGGCTCGATGGTGTATTTATTCACCATATTCATATTGTATTATAGTATAATATATGTAAACAATTACAATATTTTTCTTCTTCTTTATCATCAAATTTTAGGTTACTTCATCGCTAAGAAACTAAGTTAAAAGATTATTAATTAATGACACATTTGTCATATACATTGTTAATGATTCAAATTATATAATGCGGCTCAATAGTATATTTATTCACCATATTCATATGGTATTATGGGATAACAGATTTAAACAATTTCAATATTTTCTTCTTTCCATCACCAAATTTTAGGTTTCTTTATCACTAAGAAACTAAGTTAAAAGACTATTAATTAATGACACATATTTCATATACATTGGTAATAATTAAAATTATATAATGAGACTCGATAGTATATTTATTCACCATATTCATATTGTATTATGGTATTATAGATGTAAACAATTTCAATATTTTTCTACTTCTCCATCACCAAATTCCAGGTTACTTCATCACTAAGAAACTAAGTTAAAATTCTATTAATTGATGACACATATTTCATATACATTGTTAATAATAAAAATTATATAATGAGGCTCGATGGTGTATTTATTCACCATATTTATATTGTATTATAGTATAATATATGTAAACAATTTCAATATTTTTCTTCTTCTCCATCATCAAATTTTAGGTTACTTCATCACTAAGAAACTAAGTTAAAGATTATTAATTAATGACACATTTGTCATATACATTGTTAATAATTCAAATTATATAATGAGGCTCGATAGTATATTTATTCCCAGTATTCATATTGTATTATGGTATAATATATGTAAACAATTTCAATATTTTCTTCTTCTCCATCACCAAATTTTAGGTTTCTTCATCACTAAGAAACTAAGTTAAAAGACTATTAATTAATGACACATATTTCATATACATTGATAATAATTAAAATTATATAATGAGGCTCGATTGTATATTTATTCACCATATTCATATTGTATTATGGTATTATAGATGTAAACAATTCGAATATTTTTTCTACTTCTCCATCACCAAATTTTAGGTTACTTCATCACTAAGAAACTAAGTTAAAATACTATTAATTGATGACACATATTTCATATACATTGTTAATAATAAAATTTATATAATGAGGCTCGATAGTGTATTTATTCACCATATTCATATTGTATTATAGTATAATATATGTAAACAATTTCAATATTTTACTTCTTCTCCATCATCAAATTTTAGGTTACTTCATCGCTAAGAAACTAAGTTAAAAGATTATTAATTAATGACACATTTGTCATATACATTGTTAATGATTCAAATTATATAATGAGGCTCGATAGTATATTAATTCACAGTATTCATATTGCAATTTCAATATTTTCTTCTTCTCCATCAACAAATTTCAGGTTTCTTCATCACTAAGAAACTAAGTTAAAAGACTATTAATTAATGACACATATTTCATATAAATTGATAATAATTAAAATTATATAATGAGACTCGATAGTATATTTATTCACCATATTCATATTGTATTATGGTATTATAGATGTAAACAATTTCAATATTTTTCTACTTCTTCTCCATCACCAAATTTCAGGTTACTTCATCACTAAGAAACTAAGTTAAAATACTATTAATTGATGACACATATTTCATATACATTGTTAATAATAAAAATTATATAACGAGGCTCGATGGTGTATTTATTCACCATATTCATATTGTATTATAGTATAATATATGTAAACAATTACAATATTTTTCTTCTTCTTTATCATCAAATTTTAGGTTACTTCATCGCTAAGAAACTAAGTTAAAAGATTATTAATTAATGACACATTTGTCATATACATTGTTAATGATTCAAATTATATAATGCGGCTCAATAGTATATTTATTCACCATATTCATATTGTATTATGGGATAACAGATTTAAACAATTTCAATATTTTCTTCTTTTCCATCACCAAATTTTAGGTTTCTTTATCACTAAGAAACTAAGTTAAAAGACTATTAATTAATGACACATATTTCATATACATTGATAATAATTAAAATTATATAATGAGGCTCGATTGTATATTTATTCACCATATTCATATTGTATTATGGTATTATAGATGGAAACAATTCGAATATTTTTCTACTTCTCCATCACCAAATTTTAGGTTACTTCATCACTAAGAAACTAAGTTAAAATACTATTAATTGATGACACATATTTCATATACATTGTTAATAATAAAATTTATATAATGAGGCTCGATAGTGTATTTATTCACCATATTCATATTGTATTATAGTATAATATATGTAAACAATTTCAATATTTGACTTCTTCTCCATCATCAAATTTTAGGTTACTTCATCGCTAAGAAACTAAGTTAAAAGATTATTAATTAATGACACATTTGTCATATACATTGTTAATGATTCAAATTATATAATGAGGCTCGATAGTATATTAATTCACAGTATTCATATTGTATTATGGTATAATATATGTAAACAATTTCAATATTTTCTTCTTCTCCATCAACAAATTTCAGGTTTCTTTCATCACTAAGAAACCAAGGTTAAAAGACTATTAATTAATGACACATAATTTCATATAAATTGATAATAATTAAAATTATATAATCCGAGACTCCGATAGTATATTTATTCACCATATTCATATTGTATTATGGTATTATAGATGTAAACAATTTCAATATTTTTCTACTTCTCCATCACCAAATTTCAGGTTACTTCATCACTAAGAAACTAAGTTAAAATACTATTAATTGATGACACATATTTTCATATACATTGTTAATAATAAAAATTATATAATGAGGCTCGATGGTGTATTTATTCACCATATTCATATTGTATTATAGTATAATATATGTAAACAATTACAATATTTTTCTTCTTCTTTATCATCAAATTTTAGGTTACTTCATCGCTAAGAAACTAAGTTAAAAGATTATTAATTAATGACACATTTGTCATATACATTGTTAATGATTCAAATTATACTAATGCGCGGCTCAATAGTATATTTTATTCACCATATTCATATTGTATTATGGGATAACAGATGTAAACAATTTCAATATTTTCATCTTTTCCATCACCAAATTTTAGGTTTCTTTATCACTAAGAAACTAAGTTAAAAGACTATTAATTAATGACACATATTTCATATACATTGGTAATAATTAAAATTATATAATGAGACTCGATACTATTTTTATTCACCATATTCATATTGTATTATTGTATTATAGATGTAAACAATTTCAATATTTTTCTACTTCTCCATCACCAAATTCTAGGTTACTTCATCACTAAGAAACTAAGTTAAAATTCTATTAATTGATGATACATATTTCATATACATTGTTAATAATAAAAATTATATAATGAGGCTCGATGGTGTATTTATTCACCATATTTATATTGTATTATAGTATAATATATGTAAACAATTTCAATATTTTTCTTCTTCTCCATCATCAAATTTTAGGTTACTTCATCACTAAGAAACTAAGTTAAAAGATTATTAATTAATGACACATTTGTCATATACATTGTTAATAATTCAAATTATATAATGAGGCTCAATAGTATATTTATTCCCAGTATTCATATTGTATTATGGTATAATATATGTAAACAATTTCAATATTTTCTTCTTCTCCCATCACCAAATTTTAGGTCTTCTTCATCACTAAGAAACTAAGTTAAAAGACTATTAATTAATGACACATATTTCATATACATTGATAATAATTAAAATTATATAATGAGGCTCGATTGTATATTTATTCACCATATTCATATTGTATTATGGTATTATAGATGTAAACAATTCGAATATTTTTCTACTTCTCCATCACCAAATTTTAGGTTACTTCATCACTAAGAAACTAAGTTAAAATACTATTAATTGATGACACATATTTCATATACATTGTTAATAATAAAATTTATATAATGAGGCTCGATAGTGTATTTATTCACCATATTCATATTGTATTATAGTATAATATATGTAAACAATTTCAATATTTTACTTCTTCTCCATCATCAAATTTTAGGTTACTTCATCGCTAAGAAACTAAGTTAAAAGATTATTAATTAATGACACATTTGTCATATACATTGTTTAATGATTCAAATTATATAATGAGGCTCGATAGTATATTAATTCACAGTATTCATATTGTATTATGGTATAATATATGTAAACAATTTCAATATTTTCTTCTTCTCCATCAACAAATTTCAGGTTTCTTCATCACTAAGAAACTAAGTTAAAAGACTATTAATTAATGACACATATTTCATATAAATTGATAATAATTAAAATTATATAATGAGACTCGATAGTATATTTATTCACCATATTCATATTGTATTATGGTATTATAGATGTAAACAATTTCAATATTTTTCTACTTCTCCATCACCAAATTTCAGGTTACTTCATCACTAAGAAACTAAGTTAAAATACTATTAATTGATGACACATATTTCATATACATTGTTAATAATAAAAATTATATAACGAGGCTCGATGGTGTATTTATTCACCATATTCATATTGTATTATAGTATAATATATGTAAACAATTACAATATTTTTCTTCTTCTTTATCATCAAATTTTAGGTTACTTCATCGCTAAGAAACTAAGTTAAAAGATTATTAATTAATGACACATTTGTCATATACATTGTTATGATTCAAATTATATAATGCGGCTCAATAGTATATTTATTCACCATATTCATATTGTATTATGGGATAACAGATTTAAACAATTTCAATATTTTCTTCTTTTTCCATCACCAAATTTTAGGTTTCTTTATCACTAAGAAACTAAGTTAAAAGACTATTAATTAATGACACATATTTCATATACATTGGTAATAATTAAAATTATATAATGAGACTCGATAGTATATTTATTCACCATATTCATATTGTATTATGGTATTATAGATGTAAACAATTTTCAATATTTTTCTACTTCTCCATCACCAAATTCCAGGTTACTTCATCACTAAGAAACTAAGTTAAAATTCTATTAATTGATGACACATATTTCATATACATTGTTAATAATAAAAATTATATAATGAGGCTCGATGGTGTATTTATTCACCATATTCATATTGTATTATAGTATAATATATGTAAAAAATTACAATATTTTTCTTCTTCTTTATCATCAAATTTTAGGTTACTTCATCACTAAGAAACTAAGTTAAAAGATTATTTAATTAATGACACATTTGTCATATACATTGTTAATGATTCAAAATTATATAATGCGGCTCGATAGTATATTTATTCATCATATTCATATTGTATTATGGGATAACAGATGTAAACAATTTCAATATTTTCATCTTTTCCATCACCAAATTTTAGGTTTCTTTATCACTAAGAAACTAAGTTAAAAGACTATTAATTAATGACACATATTTCATATACATTGGTAATAATTAAAATTATATAATGAGACTCGATAGTATTTTTATTCACCGTATTCATATTGTATTATTGTATTATAGATGTAAACAATTTCAATATTTTTTCTACTTCTCCATCACCAAATTCTAGGTTACTTCATCACTAAGAAACTAAGTTAAAATTCTATTAATTGATGACACATATTTCATATACATTATTGTTAATAATAAAAATTATATAATGAGGCTCGATGGTGTATTTATTCACCATATTTATATTGTATTATAGTATAATATATGTAAACAATTTCAATATTTTTCTTCTTCTCCATCATCAAATTTTAGGTTACTTCATCACTAAGAAACTAAGTTAAAAGATTATTAATTAATGACACATTTGTCATATACATTGTTAATAATTCAAATTATATAATGAGGCTCGATGGTATATTTATTCCCAGTATTCATATTGTATTATGGTATAATATATGTAAACAATTTCAATATTTTCTTCTTCTCCATCACCAAATTTTAGGTTTCTTCATCACTAAGAAACTAAGTTAAAAGACTATTAATTAATGACACATATTTCATATACATTGATAATAATTAAAATTATATAATGAGGCTTGATTGTATATTTATTCACCATATTCATATTGTATTATGGTATTATAGATGTAAACAATTTGAATATTTTTCTACTTCTCCATCACCAAATTTTAGGTTACTTCATCACTAAGAAACTAAGTTAAAATACTATTAATTGATGACACATATTTCATATACATTGTTAATAATAAAATTTATATAATGAGGCTCGATAGTGTATTTATTCACCATATTCATATTGTATTATAGTATAATATATGTAAACAATTTCAATATTTTACTTCTTCTCCATCATCAAAATTTAGGTTACTTCATCGCTAAGAAACTAAGTTAAAAGATTATTAATTAATGACACATTTGTCATATACATTGTTAATGATTCAAATTATATAATGAGGCTCGATAGTATATTAATTCACAGTATTCATATTGTATTATGGTATAATATATGTAAACAATTTCAATATTTTCTTCTTCTCCATCAACAAATTTCAGGTTTCTTCATCACTAAGAAACTAAGTTAAAAGACTATTAATTAATGACACATATTTCATATAAATTGATAATAATTAAAATTATATAATGAGACTCGATAGTATATTTATTCACCATATTCATATTGTATTATGGTATTATAGATGTAAACAATTTCAATATTTTTCTACTTCTCCATCACCAAATTTCAGGTTACTTCATCACTAAGAAACTAAGTTAAAATACTATTAATTGATGACACATATTTCATATACATTGTTAATAATAAAAATTATATAATGAGGCTCGATGGTGTATTTATTCACCATATTCATATTGTATTATAGTATAATATATGTAAACAATTACAATATTTTTCTTCTTCTTTATCATCAAATTTTAGGTTACTTCATCGCTAAGAAACAAAGTTAAAAGATTATTAATTAATGACACATTTGTCATATACATTGTTAATGATTCAAATTATATAATGCGGCTCAATAGTATATTTATTCACCATATTCATATTGTATTATGGGATAACAGATTTAAACAATTTCAATATTTTCTTCTTTTCCATCACCAAATTTTAGGTTTCTTTATCACTAAGAAACTAAGTTAAAAGACTATTAATTAATGACACATATTTCATATACATTGGTAATAATTAAAATTATATAATGAGACTCGATAGTATATTTATTCACCATATTCATATTGTATTATGGTATTATAGATGTAAACAATTTCAATATTTTTCTACTTCTCCATCACCAAATTCCAGGTTACTTCATCACTAAGAAACTAAGTTAAAATTCTATTAATTGATGAAACATATTTCATATACATTGTTAATAATAAAAATTATATAATGAGGCTCGATGGTGTATTTATTCACCATATTTATATTGTATTATAGTATAATATATGTAAACAATTTCAATATTTTTCTTCTTCTCCATCATCAAATTTTAGGTTACTTCATCACTAAGAAACTAAGTTAAAAGATTATTAATTAATGACACATTTGTCATATACATTGTTAATAATTCAAATTATATAATGAGGCTCAATAGTATATTTATTCCCAGTATTCATATTGTATTATGGTATAATATATGTAAACAATTTCAATATTTTCTTCTTCTCCATCACCAAATTTTAGGTTTCTTCATCACTAAGAAACTAAGTTAAAAGACTATTAATTAATGACACATATTTCATATACATTGATAATAATTAAAATTATATAATGAGGCTTGATTGTATATTTATTCACCATATTCATATTGTATTATGGTATTATAGATGTAAACAATTTGAATATTTTTCTACTTCTCCATCACCAAATTTTAGGTTACTTCATCACTAAGAAACTAAGTTAAAATACTATTAATTGATGACACATATTTCATATACATTGTTAATAATAAAATTTATATAATGAGGCTCGATAGTGTATTTATTCACCATATTCATATTGTATTATAGTATAATATATGTAAACAATTTCAATATTTTACTTCTTCTCCATCATCAAAATTTAGGTTACTTCATCGCTAAGAAACTAAGTTAAAAGATTATTAATTAATGACACATTTGTCATATACATTGTTAATGATTCAAATTATATAATGAGGCTCGATAGTATATTAATTCACAGTATTCATATTGTATTATGGTATAATATATGTAAACAATTTCAATATTTTCTTCTTCTCCATCAACAAATTTCAGGTTTCTTCATCACTAAGAAACTAAGTTAAAAGACTATTAATTAATGACACATATTTCATATACATTGGTAATAATTAAAATTATATAATGAGACTCGATAGTATATTTATTCACCATATTCATATTGTATTATGGTATTATAGATGTAAACAATTTCAATATTTTTCTACTTCTCCATCACCAAATTCCAGGTTACTTCATCACTAAGAAACTAAGTTAAAATTCTATTAATTGATGAAACATATTTCATATACATTGTTAATAATAAAAATTATATAATGAGGCTCGATGGTGTATTTATTCACCATATTTATATTGTATTATAGTATAATATATGTAAACAATTTCAATATTTTTCTTCTTCTCCATCATCAAATTTTAGGTTACTTCATCACTAAGAAACTAAGTTAAAAGATTATTAATTAATGACACATTTGTCATATACATTGTTAATAATTCAAATTATATAATGAGGCTCAATAGTATATTTATTCCCAGTATTCATATTGTATTATGGTATAATATATGTAAACAATTTCAATATTTTCTTCTTCTCCATCACCAAATTTTAGGTTTCTTCATCACTAAGAAACTAAGTTAAAAGACTATTAATTAATGACACATATTTCATATACATTGATAATAATTAAAATTATATAATGAGGCTCGATTGTATATTTATTCACCATATTCATATTGTATTATGGTATTATAGATGTAAACAATTCGAATATTTTTCTACTTCTCCATCACCAAATTTTAGGTTACTTCATCACTAAGAAACTAAGTTAAAATACTATTAATTGATGACACATATTTCATATACATTGTTAATAATAAAATTTATATAATGAGGCTCGATAGTGTATTTATTCACCATATTCATATTGTATTATAGTATAATATATGTAAACAATTTCAATATTTTACTTCTTCTCCATCATCAAATTTTAGGTTACTTCATCGCTAAGAAACTAAGTTAAAAGATTATTAATTAATGAGACATTTGTCATATACATTGTTAATGATTCAAATTATATAATGAGGCTCGATAGTATATTAATTCACAGTATTCATATTGTATTATGGTATAATATATGTAAACAATTTCAATATTTTTCTTCTTCTCCATCAACAAATTTCAGGTTTCTTCATCACTAAGAAACTAAGTTAAAAGACTATTAATTAATGACACATATTTCATATAAATTGATAATAATTAAAATTATATAATGAGACTCGATAGTATATTTATTCACCATATTCATATTGTATTATGGTATTATAGATGTAAACAATTTCAATATTTTTCTACTTCTCCATCACCAAATTTCAGGTTACTTCATCACTAAGAAACTAAGTTAAAATACTATTAATTGATGACACATATTTCATATACATTGTTAATAATAAAAATTATATAATGAGGCTCGATGGTGTATTTATTCACCATATTCATATTGTATTATAGTATAATATATGTAAAAAATTACAATATTTTTCTTCTTCTTTATCATCAAATTTTAGGTTACTTCATCGCTAAGAAACTAAGTTAAAAGATTATTAATTAATGACACATTTGTCATATACATTGTTAATGATTCAAATTATATAATGCGGCTCAATAGTATATTTATTCACCATATTCATATTGTATTATGGGATAACAGATGTAAACAATTTCAATATTTTCATCTTTTCCATCACCAAATTTTAGGTTTCTTTATCACTAAGAAACTAAGTTAAAAGACTATTAATTAATGACACATATTTCATATACATTGGTAATAATTAAAATTATATAATGAGACTCGATAGTATTTTTATTCACCATATTCATATTCTATTATTGTATTATAGATGTAAACAATTTCAATATTTTTCTACTTCTCCATCACCAAATTCTAGGTTACTTCATCACTAAGAAACTAAGTTAAAATTCTATTAATTGATGACACATATTTCATATACATTGTTAATAATAAAAATTATATAATGAGGCTCGATGGTGTATTTATTCACCATATTTATATTGTATTATAGTATAATATATGTAAACAATTTCAATATTTTTCTTCTTCTCCATCATCAAATTTTAGGTTACTTCATCACTAAGAAACTAAGTTAAAAGATTATTAATTAATGACACATTTGTAATATACATTGTTAATAATTCAAATTATATAATGAGGCTCGATAGTATATTTATTCCCAGTATTCATATTGTATTATGGTATAATATATGTAAACAATTTCAATATTTTCTTCTTCTCCATCACCAAATTTTAGGTTTCTTCATCACTAAGAAACTAAGTTAAAAGACTATTAATTAATGACACATATTTCATATACATTGATAATAATTAAAATTATATAATGAGGCTTGATTGTATATTTATTCACCATATTCATATTGTATTATGATATTATAGATGTAAACAATTTGAATATTTTTTCTACTTCTCCATCACCAAATTCTAGGTTACTTCATCACTAAGAAACTAAGTTAAAATTCTATTAATTGATGACACATATTTCATATACATTGTTAATAATAAAAATTATATAATGAGGCTCGATGGTGTATTTATTCACCATATTTATATTGTATTATAGTATAATATATGTAAACAATTTCAATATTTTTCTTCTTCTCCATCATCAAATTTTAGGTTACTTCATCACTAAGAAACTAAGTTAAAAGATTATTAATTAATGACACATTTGTCATATACATTGTTAATAATTCAAATTATATAATGAGGCTCGATGGTATATTTATTCCCAGTATTCATATTGTATTATGGTATAATATATGTAAACAATTTCAATATTTTCTTCTTCTCCATCACCAAATTTTAGGTTTCTTCATCACTAAGAAACTAAGTTAAAAGACTATTAATTAATGACACATATTTCATATACATTGATAATAATTAAAATTATATAATGAGGCTTGATTGTATATTTATTCACCATATTCATATTGTATTATGGTATTATAGATGTAAACAATTTGAATATTTTTCTACTTCTCCATCACCAAATTTTAGGTTACTTCATCACTAAGAAACTAAGTTAAAATACTATTAATTGATGACACATATTTCATATACATTGTTAATAATAAAATTTATATAATGAGGCTCGATAGTGTATTTATTCACCATATTCATATTGTATTATAGTATAATATATGTAAACAATTTCAATATTTTACTTCTTCTCCATCATCAAAATTTAGGTTACTTCATCGCTAAGAAACTAAGTTAAAAGATTATTAATTAATGACACATTTGTCATATACATTGTTAATGATTCAAATTATATAATGAGGCTCGATAGTATATTAATTCACAGTATTCATATTGTATTATGGTATAATATATGTAAACAATTTCAATATTTTCTTCTTCTCCATCAACAAATTTCAGGTTTCTTCATCACTAAGAAACTAAGTTAAAAGACTATTAATTAATGACACATATTTCATATAAATTGATAATAATTAAAATTATATAATGAGACTCGTTAGTATATTTATTCACCATATTCATATTGTATTATGGTATTATAGATGTAAACAATTTCAATATTTTTCTACTTCTCCATCACCAAATTTCAGGTTACTTCATCACTAAGAAACTAAGTTAAAATACTATTAATTGATGACACATATTTCATATACATTGTTAATAATAAAAATTATATAATGAGGCTCGATGGTGTATTTATTCACCATATTCATATTGTATTATAGTATAATATATGTAAACAATTACAATATTTTTCTTCTTCTTTATCATCAAATTTTAGGTTACTTCATCGCTAAGAAACTAAGTTAAAAGATTATTAATTAATGACACATTTGTCATATACATTGTTAATGATTCAAATTATATAATGCGGCTCAATAGTATATTTATTCACCATATTCATATTGTATTATGGGATAACAGATTTAAACAATTTCAATATTTTCTTCTTTTCCATCACCAAATTTTAGGTTTCTTTATCACTAAGAAACTAAGTTAAAAGACTATTAATTAATGACACATATTTCATATACATTGGTAATAATTAAAATTATATAATGAGACTCGATAGTATATTTATTCACCATATTCATATTGTATTATGGTATTATAGATGTAAACAATTTCAATATTTTTCTACTTCTCCATCACCAAATTCCAGGTTACTTCATCACTAAGAAACTAAGTTAAAATTCTATTAATTGATGAAACATATTTCATATACATTGTTAATAATAAAAATTATATAATGAGGCTCGATGGTGTATTTATTCACCATATTTATATTGTATTATAGTATAATATATGTAAACAATTTCAATATTTTTCTTCTTCTCCATCATCAAATTTTAGGTTACTTCATCACTAAGAAACTAAGTTAAAAGATTATTAATTAATGACACATTTGTCATATACATTGTTAATAATTCAAATTATATAATGAGGCTCAATAGTATATTTATTCCCAGTATTCATATTGTATTATGGTATAATATATGTAAACAATTTCAATATTTTCTTCTTCTCCATCACCAAATTTTAGGTTTCTTCATCACTAAGAAACTAAGTTAAAAGACTATTAATTAATGACACATATTTCATATACATTGATAATAATTAAAATTATATAATGAGGCTCGATTGTATATTTATTCACCATATTCATATTGTATTATGGTATTATAGATGTAAACAATTCGAATATTTTTCTACTTCTCCATCACCAAATTTTAGGTTACTTCATCACTAAGAAACTAAGTTAAAATACTATTAATTGATGACACATATTTCATATACATTGTTAATAATAAAATTTATATAATGAGGCTCGATAGTGTATTTATTCACCATATTCATATTGTATTATAGTATAATATATGTAAACAATTTCAATATTTTACTTCTTCTCCATCATCAAATTTTAGGTTACTTCATCGCTAAGAAACTAAGTTAAAAGATTATTAATTAATGACACATTTGTCATATACATTGTTAATGATTCAAATTATATAATGAGGCTCGATAGTATATTAATTCACAGTATTCATATTGTATTATGGTATAATATATGTAAACAATTTCAATATTTTCTTCTTCTCCATCAACAAATTTCAGGTTTCTTCATCACTAAGAAACTAAGTTAAAAGACTATTAATTAATGACACATATTTCATATAAATTGATAATAATTAAAATTATATAATGAGACTCGATAGTATATTTATTCACCATATTCATATTGTATTATGGTATTATAGATGTAAACAATTTCAATATTTTTCTACTTCTCCATCACCAAATTTCAGGTTACTTCATCACTAAGAAACTAAGTTAAAATACTATTAATTGATGACACATATTTCATATACATTGTTAATAATAAAAATTATATAATGAGGCTCGATGGTGTATTTATTCACCATATTCATATTGTATTATAGTATAATATATGTAAAAAATTACAATATTTTTCTTCTTCTTTATCATCAAATTTTAGGTTACTTCATCGCTAAGAAACTAAGTTAAAAGATTATTAATTAATGACACATTTGTCATATACATTGTTAATGATTCAAATTATATAATGCGGCTCAATAGTATATTTATTCACCATATTCATATTGTATTATGGGATAACAGATGTAAACAATTTCAATATTTTCATCTTTTCCATCACCAAATTTTAGGTTTCTTTATCACTAAGAAACTAAGTTAAAAGACTATTAATTAATGACACATATTTCATATACATTGGTAATAATTAAAATTATATAATGAGACTCGATAGTATTTTTATTCACCATATTCATATTCTATTATTGTATTATAGATGTAAACAATTTCAATATTTTTCTACTTCTCCATCACCAAATTCTAGGTTACTTCATCACTAAGAAACTAAGTTAAAATTCTATTAATTGATGACACATATTTCATATACATTGTTAATAATAAAAAATTATATAATGAGGCTCGATGGTGTATTTATTCACCATATTTATATTGTATTATAGTATAATATATGTAAACAATTTCAATATTTTTCTTCTTCTCCATCATCAAATTTTAGGTTACTTCATCACTAAGAAACTAAGTTAAAAGATTATTAATTAATGACACATTTGTAATATACATTGTTAATAATTCAAATTATATAATGAGGCTCGATAGTATATTTATTCCCAGTATTCATATTGTATTATGGTATAATATATGTAAACAATTTCAATATTTTCTTCTTCTCCATCACCAAATTTTAGGTTTCTTCATCACTAAGAAACTAAGTTAAAAGACTATTAATTAATGACACATATTTCATATACATTGATAATAATTAAAATTATATAATGAGGCTTTGATTGTATATTTATTCACCATATTCATATTGTATTATGGTATTATAGATGTAAACAATTTGAATATTTTTCTACTTCTCCATCACCAAATTTTAGGTTACTTCATCACTAAGAAACTAAGTTAAAATACTATTAATTGATGACACATATTTCATATACATTGTTAATAATAAAATTTATATAATGAGGCTCGATAGTGTATTTATTCACCATATTCATATTGTATTATAGTATAATATATGTAAATCATTTCAATATTTTACTTCTTCTCCATCATCAAAATTTAGGTTACTTCATCGCTAAGAAACTAAGTTAAAAGATTATTAATTAATGACACATTTGTCATATACATTGTTAATGATTCAAATTATATAATGAGCTCGATAGTATATTAATTCACAGTATTCATATTGTGTTATGGTATAATATATGTAAACAATTTCAATATTTTCTTCTTCTCCATCAACAAATTTCAGGTTTCTTCATCACTAAGAAACTAAGTTTAAAAGACTATTAATTAATGACACATATTTCATATAAATTGATAATAATTAAAATTATATAATGAGACTCGATAGTATATTTATTCACCATATTCATATTGTATTATGGTATTATAGATGTAAACAATTTCAATATTTTTCTACTTCTCCATCACCAAATTTCAGGTTACTTCATCACTAAGAAACTAAGTTAAAATACTATTAATTGATGACACATATTTCATATACATTGTTAATAATAAAAATTATATAACGAGGCTCGATGGTGTATTTATTCACCATATTCATATTGTATTATAGTATAATATATGTAAACAATTACAATATTTTTCTTCTTCTCCATCTTCAAATTTTAGGTTACTTCATCGCTAAGAAACTAAGTTAAAAGATTATTAATTAATGACACATTTGTCATATACATTGTTTAATGATTCAAATTATATAATGCGGCTCAATAGTATATTTATTCACCATATTCATATTGTATTATGGGATAACAGATGTAAACAATTTCAATATTTTCTTCTTTTCCATGACCAAATTTTAGGTTTCTTTATCACTAAGAAACTAAGTTAAAAGACTATTAATTAATGACACATATTTCATATACATTGGTAATAATTAAAATTATATAATGAGACTCGATAGTATATTTAATCACATATTCATATTGTATTATGGTATTATAGATGTAAACAATTTCAATATTTTTCTACTTCTCCATCACCAAATTTTAGGTTACTTCATCACTAAGGAAACTAAGGTAAAATACTATTAATTGATGACACATATTTCATATACATTGTTAATAATAAAAATTATATAATGAGGCTCGATGGTGTACTTATTCACCATATTCATATTGTATTATAGTATAATATATGTAAACAATTTCAATATTTTTCTTCTTCTCCATCATCAAATTTTAGGTTACTTCATCACTAAGAAACTAAGTTAAAAGATTATTAATTAATGACACATTTGTCATATACATTGTTAATAATTCAAATTATATAATGAGGCTCAATAGTATATTTATTCCCAGTATTCATATTGTATTATGGTATAATATATGTAAACAATTTCAATATTTTCTTCTTCTCCATCACCAAATTTTAGGTTTCTTCATCACTAAGAAACTAAGTTAAAAGACTATTAATTAATGACACATATTTCATATACATTGATAATAATTAAAATTATATAATGAGGCTCGATTGTATATTTATTCACCATATTCATATTGTATTATGGTATTATAGATGTAAACAATTCGAATATTTTTTCTACTTCTCCATCACCAAATTTTAGGTTACTTCATCACTAAGAAACTAAGTTAAAATACTATTAATTGATGACACATATTTCATATACATTGTTAATAATAAAATTTATATAATGAGGCTCGATAGTGTATTTATTCACCATATTCATATTGTATTATAGTATAATATATGTAAACAATTTCAATATTTTACTTCTTCTCCATCATCAAATTTTAGGTTACTTCATCGCTAAGAAACTAAGTTAAAAGATTATTAATTAATGACACATTTGTCATATACATTGTTAATGATTCAAATTATATAATGAGGCTCGATAGTATATTAATTCACAGTATTCATATTGTGTTATGGTATAATATATGTAAACAATTTCAATATTTTCTTCTTCTCCATCAACAAATTTCAGGTTTCTTCATCACTAAGAAACTAAGTTAAAAGACTATTAATTAATGACACATATTTCATATAAATTGATAATAATTAAAATTATATAATGAGACTCGATAGTATATTTATTCACCATATTCATATTGTATTATGGTATTATAGATGTAAACAATTTCAATATTTTTCTACTTCTCCATCACCAAATTTCAGGTTACTTCATCACTAAGAAACTAAGTTAAAATACTATTAATTGATGACACATATTTCATATACATTGTTAATAATAAAAATTATATAACGAGGCTCGATGGTGTATTTATTCACCATATTCATATTGTATTATAGTATAATATATGTAAACAATTACAATATTTTTCTTCTTCTCCATCTTCAAATTTTAGGTTACTTCATCGCTAAGAAACTAAGTTAAAAGATTATTAATTAATGACACATTTGTCATATACATTGTTAATGATTCAAATTATATAATGCGGCTCAATAGTATATTTATTCACCATATTCATATTGTATTATGGGATAACAGATGTAAACAATTTCAATATTTTCTTCTTTTTCCATCACCAAATTTTAGGTTTCTTTATCACTAAGGAAACTAAGTTAAAAGACTATTAATTAATGACACATATTTCATATACATTGGTAATAATTAAAAATTATATAATGAGGACTCGATAGTATATTTATTCACCATATTCATATTGTATTATGGTATTATAGATGTAAACAATTTCAATATTTTTCTACTTCTCCATCACCAAATTTTAGGTTACTTCATCCACTAAGAAACTAAGGTAAAATACTATTAATTGATGACACATATTTCATATACATTGTTAATAATAAAAATTATATAATGAGGCTCGATGGTGTACTTATTCACCATATTCATATTGTATTATAGTATAATATATGTAAAACAATTTCAATATTTTTCTTCTTCTCCATCATCAAATTTTAGGTTACTTCATCACTAAGAAACTAAGTTAAAAGATTATTAATTAATGACACATTTGTCATATACATTGTTAATAATTCAAATTATATAATGAGGCTCAATAGTATATTTATTCCCAGTATTCATATTGTATTATGGTATAATATATGTAAACAATTTCAATATTTTCTTCTTCTCCATCACCAAATTTTAGGGTTTCTTCATCACTAAGAAACTAAGTTAAAAGACTATTAATTAATGACACATATTTCATATACATTGATAATAATTAAAATTATATAATGAGGCTCGATTGTATATTTATTCACCATATTCATATTGTATTATGGTATTATAGATGTAAACAATTCGAATATTTTTCTACTTCTCCATCACCAAATTTTAGGTTACTTCATCACTAAGAAACTAAGTTAAAATACTATTAATTGATGACACATATTTCATATACATTGTTAATAATAAAATTTATATAATGAGGCTCGATAGTGTATTTATTCACCATATTCATATTGTATTATAGTATAATATATGTAAACAATTTCAATATTTTACTTCTTCTCCATCATCAAATTTTAGGTTACTTCATCGCTAAGAAACTAAGTTAAAAGATTATTAATTAATGACACATTTGTCATATACATTGTTAATGATTCAAATTATATAATGAGGCTCGATAGTATATTAATTCACAGTATTCATATTGTGTTATGGTATAATATATGTAAACAATTTCAATATTTTCTTCTTCTCCATCAACAAATTTCAGGTTTCTTCATCACTAAGAAACTAAGTTAAAAGACTATTAATTAATGACACATATTTCATATAAATTGATAATAATTAAAATTATATAATGAGACTCGATAGTATATTTATTCACCATATTCATATTGTATTATGGTATTATAGATGTAAACAATTTCAATATTTTTCTACTTCTCCATCACCAAATTTCAGGTTACTTCATCACTAAGAAACTAAGTTAAAATACTATTAATTGATGACACATATTTCATATACATTGTTAATAATAAAAATTATATAACGAGGCTCGATGGTGTATTTATTCACCATATTCATATTGTATTATAGTATAATATATGTAAACAATTACAATATTTTTCTTCTTCTCCATCTTCAAATTTTAGGTTACTTCATCGCTAAGAAACTAAGTTAAAAGATTATTAATTAATGACACATTTGTCATATACATTGTTAATGATTCAAATTATATAATGCGGCTCAATAGTATATTTATTCACCATATTCATATTGTATTATGGGATAACAGATGTAAACAATTTCAATATTTTCTTCTTTTCCATCACCAAATTTTAGGTTTCTTTATCACTAAGAAACTAAGGTTAAAAGACTATTAATTAATGACACATATTTCATATACATTGGTAATAATTAAAATTATATAATGAGACTCGATAGTATATTTATTCACCATATTCATATTGTATTATGGTATTGTAGATGTAAACAATTTCAATATTTTTCTACTTCTCCATCACCAAATTTTAGGTTACTTCATCACTAAGAAACTAAGGTAAAATACTATTAATTGATTGACACATATTTCATATACATTGTTAATAATAAAAATTATATAATGAGGCTCGATGGTGTATTTATTCACCATATTTATATTGTATTATAGTATAATATATGTAAACAATTTCAATATTTTTCTTCTTCTCCATCATCAAATTTTAGGTTACTTCATCACTAAGAAACTAAGTTAAAAGATTATTAATTAATGACACATTTGTCATATACATTGTTAATAATTCAAATTATATAATGAGGCTCAATAGTATATTTATTCCCAGTATTCATATTGTATTATGGTATAATATATGTAAACAATTTCAATATTTTCTTCTTCTCCATCACCAAATTTTAGGTTTCTTCATCACTAAGAAACTAAGTTAAAAGACTATTAATTAATGACACATATTTCATATACATTGATAATAATTAAAATTATATAATGAGGCTCGATTGTATATTTATTCACCATATTCATATTGTATTATGGTATTATAGATGTAAACAATTCGAATATTTTTCTACTTCTCCATCACCAAATTTTAGGTTACTTCATCACTAAGAAACTAAGTTAAAATACTATTAATTGATGACACATATTTCATATACATTGTTAATAATAAAATTTATATAATGAGGCTCGATAGTGTATTTATTCACCATATTCATATTGTATTATAGTATAATATATGTAAACAATTTCAATATTTTACTTCTTCTCCATCATCAAATTTTAGGTTACTTCATCGCTAAGAAACTAAGTTAAAAGATTATTAATTAATGACACATTTGTCATATACATTGTTAATGATTCAAATTATATAATGAGGCTCGATAGTATATTAATTCACAGTATTCATATTGTATTATGGTATAATATATGTAAACAATTTCAATATTTTCTTCTTCTCCATCACCAAATTTTAGGTTTCTTCATCACTAAGAAACTAAGTTAAAAGACTATTAATTAATGACACATATTTCATATACATTGATAATAATTAAAATTATATAATGAGGCTCGATAGTATATTTATTCACCATATTCATATTGTATTATGGTATTATAGATGTAAACAATTTGAATATTTTTCTACTTCTCCATCACCAAATTTTAGGTTACTTCATCACTGAGAAACTAAGTTAAAATACTATTAACTGATGACACATATTTCATATACATTGTTAATAATAAAATTTATATAATGAGGCTCGATAGTGTATTTATTCACCATATTCATATTGTATTATAGTATAATATATGTAAACAATTTCAAAATTTTACTTCTTCTCCATCATCAAATTTTTAGGTTACTTCATCGCTAAGAAAGTAAGTTAAAAGATTATTAATTAATGACCACATTTTTCATATACATTGTTAATGATTCAAATTATATAATGAGGCTCGATAGTATATTAATTCACAGTATTCATATTGTATTATGGTATAATATATGTAAACAATTTCAATATTTTCCTTCTTCTCCATCACCAAATTTTAGGTTTCTTCATCACTAAGAAACTAAGTTAAAAGACTCTTAATTAATGACACATATTTCATATACATTGATAATAATTAAAATTATATAATGAGGCTCGATAGTATATTTTATTCACCATATTCATATTGTATTATGGTATTATAGATGTAAACAATTTGAATATTTTTCTACTTCTCCATCACCAAATTTTAGGTTACTTCATCACTGAGAAACTAAGTTAAAATACTATTAACTGATGACACATATTTCATATACATTGTTAATAATAAAATTTATATAATGAGGCTCGATAGTGTATTTATTCACCATATTCATATTGTATTATAGTATAATATATGTAAACAATTTCAATATTTTACTTCTTCTCCATCATCAAATTTTAGGTTACTTCATCGCTAAGAAAGTAAGTTAAAAGATTATTAATTAATGACACATTTTTCAATATACATTGTTAATGATTCAAATTATATAATGAGGCTCGATAGTATATTAATTCACAGTATTCATATTGTATTATGGTATAATATATGTAAACAATTTCAATATTTTCTTCTTCTCCATCAACAAATTTCAGGTTTCTTCATCACTAAGAAACTAAGTTAAAAGACTATTAATTAATGACACATATTTCATATACATTGATAATAATTAAAATTATATAATGAGACTCGATAGTATATTTATTCACCATATTCATATTGTATTATGGTATTATAGATGTAAATCATTTCAATATTTTTTTCTACTTCTCCATCACCAAATTTTAGGTTACTTCATCACTGAGAAACTAAGTTAAAATACTATTAACTGATGACACATATTTCATATACATTGTTAATAATAAAATTTATATAATGAGGCTCGATAGTGTATTTATTCACCATATTCATATTGTATTATAGTATAATATATGTAAACAATTTCAATATTTTACTTCTTCTCCAATCATCAAATTTTTAGGTTACTTCATCGCTAAGAAAGTAAGTTAAAAGATTATTAATTAATGACACATTTTTCATATACATTGTTAATGATTCAAATTATATAATGAGGCTCGATAGTATATTAATTCACAGTATTTCTTATTGTATTATGGTATAATATATGTAAACAATTTTCAATATTTTCTTCTTCTCCATCAAACAAATTTCAGGTTTCTTCATCACTAAGAAACTAAGTTAAAAGACTATTAATTAATGACACATATTTCATATACATTGATAATAATTAAAATTATATAATGAGACTCGATAGTATATTTATTCACCATATTCATATTGTATTATGGTATTATAGATGTAAATCATTTCAATATTTTTCTACTTCTCCATCACCAAATTTCAGGTTACTTCATCACTAAGAAACTAAGTTAAAATACTATTAATTGATGACACATATTTCATATACATTGTTAATAATAAAAATTATATAATGAGGCTCGATGGTGTATTTATTCACCATATTCATATTGTATTATAGTATAATATATGTAAACAATTTCAATATTTTTCTTCTTCTCCATCATCAAATTTTAGGTTACTTCATCGCTAAGAAACTAAGTTAAAAGATTATAATTAATGACACCTTTGTCATATACATTGTTAATGATTCAAATTATATAATGAGGCTCGATAGTATATTTTTTCACAGTATTCATATTGTATTATGGTATAATATATGTAAAACAATTTCAATATTTTCTTCTTCTCTATCACCAAATTTTAGGTTTCTTAATCACTAAGAAACTAAGTTAAAATACTATTAATTAATGACACATATTTCATATACATTGATAATAATTAAAATTATATAATGAGGCTCGATTGTATATTTATTCACCATATTCATATTGTATTATCGTATTATAGATGTAAACAATTTGAATATTTTTCTACTTCTCCATCACCAAATTTTAGGTTACTTCATCACTAAGAAACTAGGTTAAAATACTATTAATTGATGACACATATTTCATATACATTGTTAATAATAAAATTTATATAATGAGGCTCGATAGTGTATTTATTCACCATATTCATATTGTATTATAGTATAATATATGTAAATATTTCAATATTTTACTTCTTCTCCATCATCAAATTTTAGGTTACTTCATCGCTAAGAAACTAAGTTAAAAGATTATTAATTATTGACACATTTGTCATATACATTGTTAATGATTCAAATTATATAATGAGGCTCGATAGTATATTAATTCACAGTATTCATATTGTATTATGGTATAATATATGTAAACAATTTCAATATTTTCTTCTTCTCCATCAACAAATTTCAGGTTTCTTAATCACTAAGAAACTAAGTTAAAAGACTATTAATTAATGACACATATTTCATATACATTGATAATAATTAAATTTATATAATGAGACTCGATAGTATATTTATTCACCATATTCATATTGTATTATGGTATTATAGATGTAAACAATTTCAATATTTTTCTACTTCTCCATCACCAAATTTCAGGTTACTTCATCACTAAGAAACTAAGTTAAAATACTATTAATTGATGACACATATTTCATAACATTGTTAATAATAAAAATTATATAATGAGGCTTGATAGTTTATTTATTCACCATATTCATATTGTATTATAGTATAATATATGTAAACAATTTCAATATTTTTACTTCTTCTCCCATCATCAAATTTTAGGTTACTTCATCGCTAAGAAACTAAGTTAAAAAAAATTTTAATTAATGACACATTTGTCATATACATTATTAATGATTCAAGTTATATAATGAGGCTCGATTAGTATATTTATTCACAGTATTCATATTGTATTATGGTATAATATATGTAAACAATTTCAATATTTTCTTCTTCTCCATCACCAAATTTCAGGGTTTTCTTCGTCACTAAGAAACAAAGTTAAAAGACTATTAATTAATGACACATATTTCATATACATTGATAATAATTAAAATTATATAATGAGACTCGATAGTATAATTTATTCACCATATTCATATTGTATTATGGGATTATAGATGTAAACAATTTCAATATTTTTCTACTTCTCCATAACCAAATTTTAGGTTACTTCATCACTAAGAAACTAAGTAAAAATACTATTAATTGATGACACATATTTCATATACATTGTTAATAATAAAAATTATATAATGAGGCTCGATAGTGTATTTATTCACCATATTCATATTGTATTATAGTATAATATATTTAAACAATTTCAATATTTTACTTCTTCTCCATCATCAAATTTTAGGTTACTTCATCGCTAAGAAACTAAGTTAAAAGATTATTAATTAATGACACATTTGTCATATACATTGTTAATGATTCAAATCATATAATGAGGCTCGATAGTATATTTATTCACCCTATTCATATTGTATTATGGGATAATAGATGTAAACAATTTCAATTTTTTCTTCTTTTCCATCACCAAATTTTAGGTTTCTTCATCACTAAGAAACTAAGTTAAAAGACTATTAATTAATGACACATATTTCATATACATTGATAATAATTAAAATTATTTAATGAGGCTCGATAGTATATTTATTCATCATATTCATATTGTATTATGGTATTATAGATGTAAACAATTTCAATATTTTTCTAATTCTCCATCACCAAATTTGAGGTTACTTCATCAATAAGAAACTATGTTAAAATACTATTAATTGATGACATATATTTAATATACATTGTTAATAATAAAATTTATATAATGAGGCTCGATGGTGTATTTATTCACCATATTCATATTGTATTATAGTATAATATATCTAAACAATTTCAATATTTTACTTCTTCTCCATCATCAAAATTTTAGGTTACTTCATCGCTAAGAAAACTAAGTTAAAAGATTATTAATTAATGACACATTTGTCATATACATTGTTAATGATTCAAATCATATAATGAGGCTCGATAGTATATTTATTCACCATATTCATATTGTATTATGCGATAATAGATGTAAACAATTTCAATTTTTTTCTTCTTTTCCATCACCAAATTTTAGGTTTCTTCATCACTAAGAAACTAAGTTAAAAGACTATTAATTAATGACACATATTTCATATACATTGTTAATAATAAAAAATATATAATGAGGCTCGATGGTGTATTTATTCACCATATTCATATTGTATTATTGTATAATATATGTAAACAATTTGAATATTTTTCTTCTTCTCCATCATCAAATTTTAGGTTACTTCATCGCTAAGAAACTAAGGTTAAAAGATTATTAATTAATGACACATTTGTCATATACATTGGTAATGATTCAAATTTTATAATGAGGCTCAATAGTATATTTATTCATCATATTCATATTGTATTATGGGGATAACAGATGTAAACAATTTCAATAATTTCTTCTTTTCCATCACCAAATTTTAGGTTTCTTTATCACTAAGGAAACTAAGTTAAAAGACTATTAATTAATGACACATATTTCATATACATTGATAATAATTAAAATTATATAATGAGACTCCGATAGTATATTTATTCACCATATTTTATATTGTATTATGGTATTTATAGATGTTAACAATTTCAATATTTTTCTACATCTCCATCACGAAATTCCAGGTTACTTCATCACTAAGAAACTAAGTTAAAATTCTATTAATTGATGACACATATTTCATATACATTGTTAATAATAAAAATTATATAATGAGGCTCGATGGTGTATTTATTCACCATATTCATATTGTATTATAGTATAATATATGTAAACAATTTCAATATTTTTCTTCTTCTCCATCATCAAATTTTAGGTTACTTCATCGCTAAGAAACTAAGTTATAAAAGATTATTAATTAATGACACATTTGTCATATACATTGTTAATAATTCAAATTATATAATGAGGCTCGATAGTATATTATTCACAGTAATTCATATTGTATTATGGTATAATATATGTAAACAATTTCAATATTTTCTTCTTCTCCATCACAAATTTCAGGTTTCTTCATCACTAAGGAAACTAAGTTAAAAGACTATTAATTAATGACACATATTTCATATACATTGATAATAATTAAAATTATATAATGAGGCTCGATAGTATATTTATTCACCATATTCATATTGTATTATGGTATTATAGATGTAAACAATTTGAATATTTTTCTATTTCTCCATCACCAAATTTTAGGGTTACTTCATCACTGAGAAACTAAGGTTAAAATACTATTAACTGATGACACATATTTCATATACATTGTTAATAATAAAATTTATATAATGAGGCTCGATAGTGTATTTTATTCACCATATTCATATTGTATTATAGTATAATATATGTAAACAATTTCAATATTTTTACTTCTTCTCCATCATCAAATTTTAGGTTACTTCATCGCTAAGAAAGTAAGTTAAAAGATTATTAATTAATGACACATTTGTCATATACATTGTTAATGATTCAAATTATATAATGAGGCTCGATAGTATATTAATTCACAGTATTCATATTGTTATTATGGTATAATATATGTAAACAATTTCAATATTTTCTTCTTCTCCATCAACAAATTTCAGGTTTCTTCATCACTAAGAAACAAAGTTAAAAGACTATTAATTAATGACACATATTTCATATACATTGAGAATAATTAAAATTATATAATGAGACTCGATAGTATATTATTCACCATATTCATATTGTATTATGGTATTATAGATGTAAACAATTTCAATATTTTTCTACTTCTCCATCACCAAATTTCAGGTTACTTCATCACTGAGAAACTAAGTTAAAATACTATTAATTGATGACACATATTTCATATACATTGTTAATAATAAAAAATTATATAATGAGGCTCGATGGTGTATTTATTCACCATATTCATATTGTATTATAGTATAATATATGTAAACAATTTCAATATTTTTCTTCTTCTCCATCATCAAATTTTAGGTTACTTCATCGCTAAGAAACTAAGTTTAAAAGATTATTAATTAATGACACATTTGTCATATACATTGTTAATGATTCAAATTATATAATGAGGCTCAATAGTATATTTATTCACCATATTCATATTGTATTATGGGATAACAGATGTAAACAATTTCAATATTTTCTTCTTTTCCATCATCAAATTTTAGGTTTCTTTATCACTAAGAAAACTAAGTTTAAAAGACTATTAATTAATGACACATATTTCATATACATTGATAATAATTAAAATTATATAATGAGACTCGATAGTATATTTATTCATCATATTTATATTGTATTATGGTATTATAGATGTAAACAATTTCAATATTTTTCTACTTCTCCATCACGAAATTCCAGGTTACTTCATCACTAAGAAACTAAGTTAAAATTCTATTAATTGATGACACATATTTCATATACATTGTTAATAATAAAAATTATATAATGAGGCTCGATGGTGTATTTATTCACCATATTCATATTGTATTATAGTATAATATATGTAAACAATTTCAATATTTTTCTTCTTCTCCATCATCAAATTTTAGGTTACTTCATCACTAAGAAACTAAGTTAAAAGATTATTAATTAATGACACATTTGTCATATACATTGTTAATAATTCAAATTATATAATGAGGCTCGATAGTATATTTATTCACAGTATTCATATTGTATTATGGTATAATATATGTAAACAATTTCAATATTTTCTTCTTCTCCATCACCAAATTTTTGGTTTCTTCATCACTAAGAAACTAAGTTAAAAGGACTATTAAATTAATGACACATATTTCATATACATTGATAATAATTAAAATTATATAATGAGGCTCGATAGTATATTTATTCACCATATTCATATTGTATTATGGTATTATAGATGTAAACAATTTGAATATTTTTCTACTTCTCCATCACCAAATTTTAGGTTACTTCATCACTAAGAAACTAAGGTTAAAATACTATTAATTGATGACACATATTTCATATATATTGTTAATAATAAAATTTATATAATGAGGCTCGATAGTGTATTTATTCACCATATTAATATTGTATTATAGTATAATATATGTAAACAATTTCAATATTTTTCTTCTTCTCCATCATCAAATTTTAGGTTACTTCATCACTAAGAAACTAAGTTAAAAGATTATTAATTAATGACACATTTGTCATATACATTGTTA
>CATIWC010003436.1:0-39393 GCA_948472305.1 Vicia faba
GTAGAAGAAGAAAAATACTGAAATTGTTTACATCTATTATATCATAATACAATATGTATATGGTGAATAAATATACTATTGGGCCTCATTATATAATTTGAATTATTACCAATCTATATGAAATATGTGTCATTAATTAATAGTCTTTTAACTTAGTTTATTGGTGAAGAAGTAACCTAAAATTTGGTGATGGAAAAAAAGATAAAAAATTGAAATTGTTTACATCTATTATACCATAATACAATATGAATATGGTGATTAAATATACTATCGAGACTCATTATATTATTTGAATTATTTCCAATGTGTATGGAATATGTGTCATCAATTATATAATTGGTGATGGAGAAGAAGAAAAATATTGAAATTGTTTACTTCTATTATACAATAATACAATATGAATATGGTGAATAAATATACTATCCGGCCTCATTATATAATTTGAATTATTGCCAATGGATAAGAAATATGTGTCATTAATTAATAGTCTTTTAACTTAGTTTCTTAGTGAAGAAGTAACCTAAAATTTGGTGATGAAAAAGAAAACATATATTGAAATTGATTACATCTATTATACCATAATACAATATGAATATGGTGAATAAATATACTATCGAGACTCATTATATAATTTGAATTATTTCCAATGTATATGAAATATGTGTCATTAATTAATAGTCTTTTAACTTAGTTTCTTAGTGATGAAGTAACCTAAAATTTGGTGTTGTAGAAGAAGAAAAATACCTAATTTTTTTACATCTATTATATCATAATACAATATGAATATGGTGAATAAATATACTATCGGGCCTCATTATATTATTTGAATTATTTCCAATGTATATGGCATATGTGTCATTAATTAATAGTCTTTTAACTTAGTTTTTAGTGATCAGGTAACCTAAAATTTGGTGATGGAGAAGAAGAAAAATATTGAAATTGTTTACATCTATTATACTATAATATAATATGAATATGGTGAATAAATATACTATCGAGACTCATTATATATTTTGCATTATTTCCAATGTATATGGAATATGTGTCATCAATTAATAATCTCTTAACTTAGTTTCTTAGTGATAAAGTAACCTAAAGTTTGGTGATGGAGGAAAAGAAAAATATTGAAATTGTTTACTTCTATTATACCATAATACAACATGAATGTGGTGAATAAATATACTATCGGGCCTCATTATATATTTTGAATTATTACCAATATATAAGAAATATGTGTCATTAATTAATAGTCTTTTAACTTAGTTTCTTAGTGAAGAAGTAACCTAAAATTTGGTGATGAAAAAGAAAATAAATATTGAAATTGATTACATCTATTATACCATAATACAATATAAATATGGTGAATAAATATACTATCGAGACTCATTATATAATTTTAATTATTTCCAATGTATATAAATATGTGTCATTAATTAATAGTCTTTTAACTTAGTTTCTTAGTGATGAAGTAACCTAAAATTTGGGGATGGAGAAGAAGAAAAATACTGAAATTGTTTACATCTATTATATCATAATACAATATGAATATTGGGAATAAATATACTATTGGGCCTCATTATATAATTTGAATTATTACCAATCTATATAAAATATGTGTCAGTAATTAAAAATCTTTTAACTTAGTTTCTTAGTGAAGAAGTAACCTAAAATTTGGTGATGGAGAAGAAGATAAATATTGAAATTGATTACTTCTATTATACCATAATACAATATGAATATGGTGAATAAATATACTATCGGGCCTCATTCTATAATTTGAATTATTGCCAATGTATAAGAAATATGTGTCATTAATTAATAGTCTTTTAACTTAGTTTCTTAGTGACGAAGTAACCTAAAATTTGGTGATGAAAAAGAAAATAAATATTGAAATTGTTTACATCTATTATCACATAATACAATATGAATATGGTGAATAACTATACTATCGAGACTCATTATATAATTTGAATTATTTCCAATGTATATGAAATATGTGTCATTAATTAATAGTTTTTTAACTTAGTTTCTTAGTGATGAAGTAACCTAAAATTTGGTGATGTAGAAGAAGAAAAATACTGAAATTGTTTACATCTATTACATCATAATACAATATGTATATGGTGAATAAATATACTATCGGGCCTCATTATATAATTTGAATTATTACCAATCTATAAAAAATATGTGTCATTTATTAATAGTCTTTTAACTTAGTTTTTTAGTGATGAAGTAACCTAATATTTGGTGATAGAGAAGAAGAAAAATATTGAAATTGTTTAAATCTATGATACCATATCACAATATAAATATGGTGAATAAATATATTATCGGGCCTCATTATATAATTTGAATTATTACCAATTTATATGAAATATGTGTCATTAATTAATAGTCTTTTAACTTAGTTTCTTAGTGAAGAAGTAACCTAAAATTTGGTGATGAAAAAGAAAATAAATATTGAAATTGTTTACATCTATTATACCATAATACAATTAGAATATGGTGAATAAATATACTATCGAGACTCATTATATAATTTGAATTATTACCAATGTATATGAAATATGTGTCATTAATTAATAGTCTTTTAACTTACTTTGTTAGTGAAGAAGTAACCTAAAATTTGGTGATGAAAAATAAAATAAATATTGAAATTGTTTACATCTATTATACCATAATACAATATGAATATGGTGAATAAATATACTATCGAGACTCATTATATAATTTGAATTATTTCCAATGTATAAGAAATATGTGTCATTATTTAATTTTATTTTAACTTAGTTTCTTAGTGACGAAGTAACCTAAAATTTGGTGATGAAAAAGAAAATAAATATTGAAATTGTTTACATCTATTATACCATAATACAATATGAATATGGTGAATAAATATACTATCGAGACTCATTATATAATTTGAATTATTTCCAATGTATATGAAATATGTGTCATTAATTAATAGTTTTTTAACTTAGTTTCTTAGTGATGAAGTAACCTAAAATTTGGTGATGTAGAAGAAGAAAAATACTGAAATTGTTTACATCTATTACATCATAATACAATATGTATATGGTGAATAAATATACTATCGGGCCTCATTATATAATTTGAATTATTACCAATCTATAGAAAATATGTGTCATTTATTAATAGTCTTTGAACTTAGTTTTTTAGTGATGAGGTAACCTAATATTTGGTGATAGAGAAGAAGAAAAATATTGAAATTGTTTAAATCTATGATACCATATCACAATATAAATATGGTGAATAAATATATTCTGGCCTCATTATATAATTTGAATTATTACCAATGTATATGAAATATGTGTCATTAATTAATAGTCTTTTAACTTAGTTTCTTAGTGAAGAAGTAACCTAAAATTTGGTGATGAAAAAGAAAATAAATATTGAAATTGTTTACATCTATTATACCATAATACAATATGAATATCGTGAATAAATATACTATCGAGACTCATTATATAATTTGAATTATTACCAATGTATATGATATATGTGTCATTAATTAATAGTCTTTTAACTTAGTTTCTTAGTGAAGAAGTAACCTAAAATTTGGTGATGAAAAAGAAAATAAATATTGAAATTGTTTACATCTATTATACCATAATACAATATGAATATGGTGAATAAATATACTATCGAGACTCATTATATAATTTGAATTATTTCCAATGTATAAGAAATATGTGTCATTATTTAATTTTATTTTAACTTAGTTTCTTAGTGACGAAGTAACCTAAAATTTGGTGATGAAAAAGAAAATAAATATTGAAATTGTTTACATCTATTATACCATAATACAATATTAATATGGTGAATAAATATACTATTGAGACTCATTATATAATTTAAATTATTTCCAATGTATATGAAATATGTGTCATTAATTAATAGTTTTTTAACTTAGTTTCTTAGTGATGAAGTAACCTAAAATTTGGTGATGGAGAAGAAGAAAAATACTGAAATTGTTTACATCTATTATATCATAATACAATATGTATATGGTGAATAAATATACTATCGGGCCTCATTATATAATTTGAATTATTACCAATCTATATGAAATATGTGTCATTAATTAATAGTCTTTTAACTTAGTTTATTGGTGAAGAAGTAACCTAAAATTTGGTGATGGAGAAAAAAGATAAAAAATTGAAATTGTTTACATCTATTATACCATAATACAATATGAATATGGTGATTAAATATACTATCGAGACTCATTATATTATTTGAATTATTTCCAATGTATATGGAATATGTGTCATCAATTAATAATCTTTTAACTTAGTTTCTTAGTGATAAAGTAACCTAAAAATTGGTAATGGAGAAGAAGAAAAATATTGAAATTGTTTACTTCTATTATACAATAATACAACATGAATATGGTGAATAAATATACTATTCGGCCTCATTATATAATTTGAATTATTGTCAATGGATAAGAAATATGTGTCATTAATTAATAGTCTTTTAACTTAGTTTCTTAGTGAAGAAGTAACCTAAAATTTGGTGATGAAAAAGAAAACAAATATTGAAATTGATTACATCTATTATACCATAATACAATATGAATATGGTGAATAAATATACTATCGAGACTCATTATATAATTTGAATTATTTCCAATGTATATGAAATATGTGTCATTAATATATAGTCTTTTAACTTAGTTTCTTAGTGATGAAGTAACCTAAAATTTGGTGTTGTAGAAGAAGAAAAATACCTAATTTTTTTACATCTATTATATCATAATACAATATGAATATGGTGAATAAATATACTATCGGGCCTCATTATATAATTTGAATTATTACCAATCAATATGAAATATGTGTCATTAATTAATAGTCTTTTAACTTAGTTTATTGGTGAAGAAGTAACCTAAAATTTGGTGATGGAGAAGAAGGACAATACTAAAATTATTTACATCTATTATACCATAATACAATATGAATATCGCGAATAATTATACTATCGAGACTCATTATATTATTTGAATTATTTCCAATGTATATGGCATATGTGTCATTAATTAATAGTCTTTTAACTTAGTTTTTTAGTGATCAGGTAACCTAAAATTTGGTGATGGAGAAGAAAAAAAATATTGAAATTGTTTACATCTATTATACTATAATATAATATGAATATGGTGAATAAATATACTATCGAGACTCATTATATATTTTGCATTATTTCCAATGTATATGGAATATGTGTCATCAATTAATAATCTCTTAACTTAGTTTCTTAGTGATAAAGTAACCTAAAGTTTGGTGATGGAGGAAAAGAAAAATATTGAAATTGTTTACTTCTATTATACCATAATACAACATGAATGTGGTGAATAAATATACTATCGGGCCTCATTATATATTTTGAATTATTACCAATATATAAGAAATATGTGTCATTAATTAATAGTCTTTTAACTTAGTTTCTTAGTGAAGAAGTAACCTAAAATTTGGTGATGAAAAAGAAAATAAATATTGAAATTGATTACATCTATTATACCATAATACAATATGAATATGGTGAATAAATATACTATCGAGACTCATTATATAATTTTAATTATTTTCAATGTATATAAATATGTGTCATTAATTAATAGTCTTTTAACTTAGTTTCTTAGTGATGAAGTAACCTAAAATTTGGGGATGGAGAAGAAGAAAAATACTGAAATTGTTTACATCTATTATATCATAATACAATATGAATATTGGGAATAAATATACTATTGGGCCTCATTATATAATTTGAATTATTACCAATCTATATAAAATATGTGTCAGTAATTAAAAATCTTTTAACTTAGTTTCTTAGTGAAGAAGTAACCTAAAATTTGGTGATGGAGAAGAAGAAAAATATTGAAATTGTTTACTTCTATTATACCATAATACAATATGAATATGGTGAATAAATATACTATCGGGCCTCATTCTATAATTTGAATTATTGCCAATGTATAAGAAATATGTGTCATTAATTAATAGTCTTTTAACTTAGTTTCTTAGTGACGAAGTAACCTAAAATTTGGTGATGAAAAAGAAAATAAATATTGAAATTGTTTACATCTATTATCAGATAATACAATATGAATATGGTGAATAACTATACTATCGAGACTCATTATATAATTTGAATTATTTCCAATGTATATGAAATATGTTTCATTAATTAATAGTTTTTTAACTTAGTTTCTTAGTGATGAAGTAACCTAAAATTTGGTGATGTAGAAGAAGAAAAATACTGAAATTGTTTACATCTATTACATCATAATACAATATGTATATGGTGAATAAATATACTATCGGGTCTCATTATATAATTTGAATTATTACCAATTATAAAAAATATGTGTCATTTATTAATAGTCTTTTAACTTAGTTTTTTAGTGATGAAGTAACCTAATATTTGTTGATAGAGAAGAAGAAAAATATTGAAATTGTTTAAATCTATGATACCATATCACAATATAAATATGGTGAATAAATATATTATCGGGCCTCATTATATAATTTGAATTATTACCAATTTATATGAAATATGTGTCATTAATTAATAGTCTTTTAACTTAGTTTCTTAGTGAAGAAGTAACCTAAAATTTGGTGATGAAAAAGAAAATAAATATTGAAATTGTTTACATCTATTATACCATAATACAATTAGAATATGGTGAATAAATATACTATTGAGACTCATTATATAATTTGAATTATTACCAATGTATATGAAATATGTGTCATTAATTAATAGTCTTTTAACTTACTTTGTTAGTGAAGAAGTAACCTAAAATTTGGTGATGAAAAAGAAAATAAATATTGAAATTGTTTACATCTATTATACCATAATACAATATGAATGTGGTGAATAAATATACTATCGAGACTCATTATATAATTTGAATTATTTCCAATGTATAAGAAATATGTGTCATTATTTAATTTTATTTTAACTTAGTTTCTTAGTGACGAAGTAACCTAAAATTTGGTGATGAAAAAGAAAATAAATATTGAAATTGTTTACATCTATAATACCATAATACAATATGAATATGGTGAATAAATATACTATCGAGACTCATTATATAATTTGAATTATTTCCAATGTATATGAAATATGTGTCATTAATTAATAGTCTTTTAACTTAGTTTCTTAGTGATGAAGTAACCTAAAATTTGGTGATGGAGAAGAAGAAAAATACTGAAATTGTTTACATCTATTATATCATAATACAATATGTATATGGTGAATAAATATACTATCGGGCCTCATTATATAATTTGAATTATTACCAATCTATATGAAATATGTGTCATTAATTAATAGTCTTTTAACTTAGTTTATTGGTAAAGAAGTAACCTAAAATTTGGTGATGGAGAAAAAAGAAAAAAATTGAAATTGTTTACATCTATTATACCATAATACAATATGAATATGGTGATTAAATATACTATCGAGACTCATTATATTATTTGAATTATTTCCAATGTATATGGGAATATGTGTCATTAATTAATAGTCTTTTAACTTAGTTTCTTATTGATCAAGTAACATAAAATTTGGTGATGGAGAAGAAGAAAAATATTAAAATTGTTTACATCTATTATACTATAATACAATATGAATATGGTGAATAAATATACTATTGAGACTCATTATATATTTTGAATTATTTCCAATGTATATGGAATATGTGTCATCAATTAATAATCTTTTAACTTAGTTTCTTAGTGATAAAGTAACCTAAAAATTGGTGATGGAGAAGAAGAAAAATATTGAAATTGTTTACTTCTATTATACCATAATACAATATGAATATGGTGAATAAATATACTATCGGGCCTCATTATATAATTTAAATTATTGCCAATGTATAAGAAATATGTGTCATTAATTAATAGTCTTTTAACTTAGTTTTTTAGTGAAGGAGTAACCTAAAATTTGGTGATGAAAAAGAAATCAAATATTGAAATTGATTACATCTATTATACCATAATACAATATGAATATGGTGAATAAATATACTATCGAGACTCATTATATAATTTGAATTATTTCCAATGTATATGAAATATGTGTCATTAATTAATAGTCTTTTAACTTAGTTTCTTAGTGATGAAGTAACCTAAAATTTGGTGATGTAGAAGAAGAAAAATACTGAAATTTTTTACATGTATTATATCATAATACAATATGAATATGGTGAAGAAATATACTATCGGGCCTCATTATATAAGTTGAATTGTTACCAATCAATATGAACTATGTGTCATTAATTAATAGTCTTTTAACTTAGTTTATTGGTGAAGAAGTAACCTAAAATTTGGTGATGGAGAAGAAGGAAAATACTAAAATTGTTTACATCTATTATACCATAATACAATATGAATATGGTGAATAATTATACTATCGAGACTCATTATATTATTTGAATTATTTCCAATGTATATGGAATATGTGTCATTAATTAATAGTCTTTTAACTTAGTTTCTTAGTGATCAGGTAACCTAAAATTTGGTGATGGAGAAGAAGAAAAATATTGAAATAGTTTACATATATTATACTATAATACAAGATGATGATGGTGAATAAATATACTATCGAGACTCATTATATATTTTGCATTATTTCCAATGTATATGGAATATGTGTCATCAATTAATAATCTTTTAACTTAGTTTCTTAGTGATAAAGTAACCTAAAGTTTGGTGAGTGAGGAGAAGAAAAATATTGAAATTGTTTACTTCTATTATACCATAATACAACATGAATGTGGTGAATAAATGTACTATCGGGCCTCATTATATATTTTGAATTATTACCAATGTATAAGAAATATGTGTCATTAATTAATAGTCTTTTAACTTAGTTTCTTGGTGAAGAAGTAACCTAAAATTTGGCGATGGAGAAGAAGGAAAATATTGAAATTGTTTACATCTATTATACCATAATACAATATGAATATGGTGAATAAATATACTATCGAGACTCATTATATTATTTGAATTATTTCCAATGTATATGGAATATGTTTCATTAATTAATAGTCTTTTAACTTAGTTTCTTAGTGATCAAGTAACCTAAAATTTGGTGATGGAGAAGAAGAAAAATATTTAAATTGTTTAAATCTATTATACTATAATACAATATGAATATGGTGAAAAATATACTATTGAGACTCATTATATATTTTGAATTATTTCCAATGTATATGGAATATGTGTCATTAATTAATAGTCTTTTCACTTAGTTTCTTAGTGATGAAGAAACCTAAAATTTGGTGATGGAGAAGAAGAAAAATATTGAAATTGTTTACTTCTATTATACCATAATACAATATGAATGTGGTGAATAAATATACTATCGGGCCTCATTATATATTTTGAATTATTAATAATCTATATGAAATATGTGACATTAATTAATAGTCTTTTAACTTACTTTCTTAGTGAAGAAGTAACCTAAAATTTGGTGAGGAAAAAGAAAATAAATATTGAAATTGATTACATCTATTATACTATAATACAATATGAATATGGTGAATAAATATACTATCGAGACTCATTATATAATTTGAATTATTTCCAATGTATATGAAATATGTGTCATTAATTAATAGTCTTTTAACTTAGTTTCTTAGTGATGAAGTAACCTAAAATTTGGGGATGGAGAAGAAGAAAAATACTGAAATTGTTTACGTCTATTATATCATAATACAATATGAATATGGGGTATAAATATACTATTGGGCCTCATTATATAATTTGAATTATTACCAATCTATATAAAATATGTGTCAGTAATTAATAGTCTTTTAACTTAGTTTCTTAGTGATGAAGTAACCTAATATTTGGTGATGGAGAAGAAGAAAAATATTGAAATTATTTACATCTATGATACCATATTACAATATGAATATGGTGAATAAATATACTATCGGGCCTCATTATATAATTTGAATTATTACCAATGTATATAAAATATGTGTCATTAATTAATAGTGTTTTAACTCAGTTTCTTAGTGAAGAAGTAACATAAAATTTGGGTATGAAAAAGAGAATAAATATTGAAATTGTTTACATCTATTATACCATAATACAATATGAACATGGTGAATAAATATACTATCGAGACTCATTATATAATTTGAATTATATCCTATGTATAAGAAATATGTGTCATTAATTAATAGTCTTTTAACTTAGTTTCTTAGTGACGAAGTAACCTAAAATTTGGTGATGAAAAAGAAAATAAATATTGAAATTGTTTACATCTATTATACCATAATACAATATGAATATGGTGAATAAATATGATATCGAGACTCATTATATAATTTGAATTATTTCCAATGTATATGAAATATGTGTCATCAATTAATAGTCTTTTAACTTAGTTTCTTAGTGATGAAGTAACCTAAAATTTGGTGATGGAGAAGAAGAAAAATACTAAAATTGTTTACATGTATTATATCATAATACAATATGGATATGGTGAATAAATATACTATCGGGGCTCATTATATAATTTGAATTATTACCAATCTATATGAAATTGTGTCATTAATTAATAGTCTTTTAACTTAGTTTCTTAGTGAAGAAATCACCTAAAATTTGGTGATGGAGAAGAAGGAAAATATTGAAATTGTTTACATCTATTATACCATAATACAATATGAATATGGTGAATAAATATACTATCGAGACTCATTATATTATTTGAATTATTTCCAATGTATATGGAATATGTGTCATTAATTAATAGTCTTTTAACTTAGTTTCTTAGTGATGAAGTAACCTAAAATTTGGTGATGTAGAAGAAGAAAAATACTGAAATTTTTTACATGTATTATATCATAATACAATATGAATATGGTGAATAAATATACTATCGGGCCTCATTATATAATTTGAATTGTTACCAATCAATATGAACTATGTGTCATTAATTAATAGTCTTTTAACTTAGTTTATTGGTGAAGAAGTAACCTAAAATTTGGTGATGGAGAAGAAGGAAAATACTAAAATTGTTTACATCTATTATACCATAATACAATATGAATATGGTGAATAATTATACTATCGAGACTCATTATATTATTTGAATTATTTCCAATGTATATGGCATATGTGTCATTAATTAATAGTCTTTTAACTTAGTTTCTTAGTGATCAGGTAACCTAAAATTTGGTGATGGAGAAGAAGAAAAATATTGAAATAGTTTACATATATTATACTATAATACAAGATGATGATGGTGAATAAATATACTATCGAGACTCATTATATATTTTGCATTATTTCCAATGTATATGGAATATGTGTCATCAATTAATAATCTTTTAACTTAGTTTCTTAGTGATAAAGTAACCTAAAGTTTGGTGAGTGAGGAGAAGAAAAATATTGAAATTGTTTACTTCTATTATACCATAATACAACATGAATGTGGTGAATAAATGTACTATCGGGCCTCATTATATATTTTGAATTATTACCAATGTATAAGAAATATGTGTCATTAATTAATAGTCTTTTAACTTAGTTTTTTAGTGAAGGAGTAACCTAAAATTTGGTGATGAAAAAGAAAACAAATATTGAAATTGATTACATCTATTATACCATAATACAATATGAATATGGTGAATAAATATACTATCGAGACTCATTATATAATTTGAATTATTTCCAATGTATATGAAATATGTGTCATTAATTAATAGTCTTTTAACTTAGTTTCTTAGTGATGAAGTAACCTAAAATTTGGTGATGTAGAAGAAGAAAAATACTGAAATTTTTTACATGTATTATATCATAATACAATATGAATATGGTGAATAAATATACTATCGGGCCTCATTATATAATTTGAATTGTTACCAATCAATATGAACTATGTGTCATTAATTAATAGTCTTTTAACTTAGTTTATTGGTGAAGAAGTAACCTAAAATTTGGTGATGGAGAATAAGGAAAATACTAAAATTGTTTACATCTATTATACCATAATACAATATGAATATGGTGAATAATTATACTATCGAGACTCATTATATTATTTGAATTATTGCCAATGTATAAGAAATATGTGTCATTAATTAATAGTCTTTTAACTTAGTTTCTTAGTGACGAAGTAACCTAAAATTTGGTGATGAAAAAGAAAATAAAAATTGAAATTGTTTACATCTATTATACCATAATACAATAAGAATATGGTGAATAACTATACTATCGAGACTCATTATATAATTTGAATTATTTCCAATGTATATGAAATATGTGTCATTAATTAATAGTTTTTTAACTTAGTTTCTTAGTGATGAAGTAACCTAAAATTTTGTGATGTAGAAGAAGAAAAATACTGAAATTGTTTACATCTATTACATCATAATAAAATATGTATATGGTGAATAAATATTCTATCGGGCCTCATTATATAATTTGAATTATTACCAATCTATATGAAATATGTGTCATTAATTAATAGTCTTTTAACTTAGTTTCTTGGTGAAGAAGTAACCTAAAATTTGGCGATGGAGAAGAAGGAAAATATTGAAATTGTTTACATCTATTATACCATAATACAATATGAATATGGTGAATAAATATACTATCGAGACTCATTATATTATTTGAATTATTTCCAATGTATATGGAATATGTTTCATTAATTAATAGTCTTTTAACTTAGTTTCTTAGTGATCAAGTAACCTAAAATTTGGTGATGGAGAAGAAGAAAAATATTTAAATTGTTTAAATCTATTATACTATAATACAATATGAATATGGTGAAAAATATACTATCGAGACTCATTATATATTTTGAATTATTTCCAATGTATATGGAATATGTGTCATTAATTAATAGTCTTTTCACTTAGTTTCTTAGTGATGAAGAAACCTAAAATTTGGTGATGGAGAAGAAGAAAAATATTGAAATTGTTTACATCTATTATACCATAATACAATATGAATGTGGTGAATAAATATACTATCGGGCCTCATTATATATTTTGAATTATTAATAATCTATATGAAATATGTGACATTAATTAATAGTCTTTTAACTTACTTTCTTAGTGAAGAAGTAACCTAAAATTTGGTGAGGAAAAAGAAAATAAATATTGAAATTGATTACATCTATTATACTATAATACAATATGAATATGGTGAATAAATATACTATTGAGACTCATTATATAATTTGAATTATTTCCAATGTATATGAAATATGTGTCATTAATTAATAGTCTTTTAACTTAGTTTCTTAGTGATGAAGTAACCTAAAATTTGGGGATGGAGAAGAAGAAAAATACTGAAATTGTTTACGTCTATTATATCATAATACAATATGAATATGGGGTATAAATATACTATTGGGCCTCATTATATAATTTGAATTATTACCAATCTATATAAAATATGTGTCAGTAATTAATAGTCTTTTAACTTAGTTTCTTAGTGATGAAGTAACCTAATATTTGGTGATGGAGAAGAAGAAAAATATTGAAATTATTTACATCTATGATACCATATTACAATATGAATATGGTGAATAAATATACTATCGGGCCTCATTATATAATTTGAATTATTACCAATGTATATAAAATATGTGTCATTAATTAATAGTGTTTTAACTCAGTTTCTTAGTGAAGAAGTAACCTAAAATTTGGGTATGAAAAAGAGAATAAATATTGAAATTGTTTACATCTATTATACCATAATACAATATGAACATGGTGAATAAATATACTATCGAGACTCATTATATAATTTGAATTATATCCTATGTATAAGAAATATGTGTCATTAATTAATAGTCTTTTAACTTAGTTTCTTAGTGACGAAGTAACCTAAAATTTGGTGATGAAAAAGAAAATAAATATTGAAATTGTTTACATCTATTATACCATAATACAATATGAATATGGTGAATAAATATGCTATCGAGACTCATTATATAATTTGAATTATTTCCAATGTATATGAAATATGTGTCATCAATTAATAGTCTTTTAACTTAGTTTCTTAGTGATGAAGTAACCTAAAATTTGGTGATGGAGAAGAAGAAAAATACTAAAATTGTTTACATGTATTATATCATAATACAATATGGATATGGTGAATAAATATACTATCGGGCCTCATTATATAATTTGAATTATTACCAATCTATATGAAATTGTGTCATTAATTAATAGTCTTTTAACTTAGTTTCTTAGTGAAGAAATCACCTAAAATTTGGTGATGGAGAAGAAGGAAAATATTGAAATTGTTTACATCTATTATACCATAATACAATATGAATATGGTGAATAAATATAATATCGAGACTCATTATATTATTTGAATTATTTCCAATGTATATGGAATATGTGTCATTAATTAATAGTCTTTTAACTTAGTTTCTTAGTGATGAAGTAACCTAAAATTTGGTGATGGAGAAGAAGAAAAATACTGAAATTGTTTACATTTATTATATCATAATACAATATGTATATGGTGAATAAATATACTATCGGGCCTCATTATATAATTTGAATTATTAATAATCTATATGAAATATGTGTCATTAATTAATAGTCTTTTAACTTAGTTTATTGGTGAAGAAGTAACCTAAAATTTGGTGATGGAGAAAAAAGAAAAAATTGAAATTGTTTACATCTATTATACCATAATACAATATGAATATGGTGATTAAATATACTATCGAGACTCATTATATTATTTGAATTATTTCCAATGTATATGGAATATGTGTCATTAATTAATAGTCTTTTAACTTAGTTTCTTAGTGATCAGGTAACATAAAATTTGGTGATGGAGAAGAAGAAAAATATTAAAATTGTTTACATCTATTATACTATAATAAAATATGAATATGGTGAATAAATATACTATTGAGACTCATTATATATTTTGAATTATTTCCAATGTATATGGAATATGTGTCATCAATTAATAATCTTTTAACTTAGTTTCTTAGTGATAAAGTAACCTAAAAATTGGTGATGGAGAAGAAGAAAAATATTGAAATTGTTTACTTCTATTATACCATAATACAATATGAATATGGTGAATAAATATACTATCGGGCCTCATTATATAAGTTGAATTATTGCCAATGTATAAGAAATATGTGTCATTAATTAATAGTCTTTTAACTTAGTTTCTTAGTGAAGAAGTAACCTAAAATTTGGTGATTAAAAAGAAAACAAATATTGAAATTGATTACATCTATTATACCAAAATACAATATGAATATGGTGAATAAATATACTATCGAGACTCATTATATAATTTGAATTATTTCCAATGTATATGAAATATGTGTCATTAATTAATAGTCTTTTAACTTAGTTTCTTAGTGATGAAGTAACCTAAAATTTGGTGATGTAGAAGAAGAAAAATACTGAAATTTTTTACATGTATTATATCATAATACAATATGAATATGGTGAATAAATATATTATCGGGCCTCATTATATAATTTGAATTGTTACCAATCAATATGAAATATGTGTCATTAATTAATAGTCTTTTAACTTAGTTTGTTGGTGAAGAAGTAACCTAAAATTTTGTGATGGAGAAGAAGGAAAATATTGAAATTGTTTACATCTATTATACCATAATACAATATGAATATGGTGAATAAATATACTATCGAGATTCATTATATTATTTGAATTATTTCCAATGTATATGGAATATGTGTCATTGATTAATAGTCTTTTAACTTAGTTTCTTAGTGATCAAGTAACCTAAAATTTGGTGATGGAGAAGAAGAAAAATATTAAAATTGTTTAAATCTATTATATTATAATACAATATGAATATGGTGACTAAATATACTATCGAGACTCATTATATATTTCGAATTATTTCCAATGTATATGGAATATGTGTCATCAATTAATAATCTTTTAACTTAGTTTCTTAGTGATAAAGTAACCTAAAATTTGGTGATGGAGAAGAAGAAAAATAATTAAATTGTTTACTTCTATTATACCATAATACAATATAAATATGCTGAATAAATATACTATCGGGCCTCATTATATAATTTGAATTATTATCAATGTATAATAAATATGTGTCATTAATTAATATTCTTTTAACTTAGTTTCTTAGTGACGAAGTAACCTAAAATTTGGTGATGAAAAGGAAAATAAATATTGAAATTGTTTACATCTATTATACCATAATACAATATGAATATGGTGAATTAATATACTATCGAGACTCATTATATAATTTGAATTATTTCCAATGTATATGAAATATGTGTCATTAATTAATAGTCTTTTAACTTAGTTTCTTAGTGATGAAGTAACCTAAAATTTGGGGATGGAGAAGAAGAAAAATACTCAAATTGCTTACATCTATTATATCATAATACAATATGAATATGGTGAATAAATATACTTTCGGGCCTCATTATATAATTTGGATTATTACCAATCTATATAAAATATGTGTCATTAATTAATAGTGTTTTAACTTAGTTTCTTAGTGATGAAGTAACCTAATATTTGGTGATGGAGAAGAAGAAAAATATTTAAATTGTTTACATCTATGATACCATATTACAATATGAATATGGTGAATAAATATACTATCGGGCCTCAGTATATAATTTGAATTATTACGATAGTATATGAAATATGTGTCATTAATTAATAGACTTTTAACTTAGTTTCTTAGTGAAGAAGTAACCTAAAATTTGGTGATGAAAAAGAAAATAAATATTGAAATTGTTTACATCTATTATACCATAATACAATATGAATATGGTGAATAAATATACTATCGAGACTCATTATATAATTTGAATTATTTTCAATGTATAAGAAATATGTGTCATTATTTAATATTCTTTTAACTTAGTTTCTTAGTGACGAAGTAACCTAAAATTTGGTGATGAAAAAGAAAATAAATATTGAAATTGTTTACATCTATTATACCATAATACAATATGAATATGGTGAATAAATATACTATCGAGACTCATTATATAATTTGAATTAGTTCTAATGTATATGAAATATGTGTCAATAATTAATAGTCTTTTAACTTAGTTTCTTAGTGATGAAGTAACCTAAAATTTGGTGATGGAGAAGAAGAAAAATATTGAAATTGTTTACTTCTATTATATCATAATACAATATGTATATGGTGAATAAATATACTATCGGGCCTCATTATATAATTTTAATTATTACCAATCTATATGAAATATATGTCATTAATTAATAGTCTTTTAACTTAGTTTATTGGTGAAGAAGTAACCTAAAATTTTGTGATGGAGAAGAAGGAAAATATTGAAATTGTTTACATCTATTATACCATAATACAATATGAATATGGTGAATAAATATATTATCGAGACTCATTATATTATTTTAATTATTTCCAATGTATATGGAATATGTGTCATTAATTAATAGTCTTTTAACTTAGTTTCTTAGTGATCAAGTAACCTAAAATTTGGTGATGGAGAAGAAGAAAAATATTAAAATTGTTTAAATCTATTATATTATAATACAATATGAATATGGTGAATAAATATACTATCGAGACTCATTATATATTTTGAATTATTTCCAATGTATATGGAATATGTGTCATTAATTAATAATCTTGTAACTTAGTTTCTTAGTGATAAAGTAACCTAAAATTTGATGATGGAGAAGAAGAAAAATATTGAAATTGTTTACTTCTATTATACCATAATACAATATGAATATGGTGAATAAATATACTATCGGGCCTCATTATATAATTTGAATTATTACCAATGTATAATAAATATGTGTCATTAATTAATAGTCTTTTAACTTAGTTTCTTAGTGACGAAGTAACCTAAAATTTGGTGATGTAGAAGAAGAAAAATACTGAAATTGTTTACATCTATTATATCATAATACAATATGAATATGGTGAATAAATATACTATCGAGACTCATTATATAATTTGAATTATTTCGAATGTATATGAAATATGTGTCATTAATTAATAGTATTTTAACTTAGTTTCTTAGTGATGAAGTAACCTAAAATTTGGGGATGGAGAAGAAGAAAAATACTGAAATTGCTTACATCTATTATATCATAATACAATATTAATATGGTGAATAAATATACTATCGGGCCTCATTATATAATTTGAATTATTACCAATCTATATAAAATATGTGTCATTAATTAATAGTGTTTTAACTTAGTTTCTTAGTGATGAAGTAACCTAATATTTGGTGATGGAGAAGAAGAAAAATATTTAAATTGTTTACATCTATGATACCATATTACAATATGAATATGGTGAATAAATATACTATCGGGCCTCATTATATAATTTGAATTATTACCAATGTATATGAAATATGTGTCATTAATTAATAGACTTTTAACTTAGTTTCTTAGTGAAGAAGTAACCTAAAATTTGGTGATGAAAAAGAAAGAAAATATTGAAATTGTTTACATCTATTATACCATAATACAATATGAATATGGTGAATAAATATACTATCGAGACTCATTATATAATTTGAATTATTTCCAATGTATAAGAAATATGTGTCATTATTTAATATTCTTTTAACTTAGTTTCTTAGTGACGAAGTAACCTAAAATTTGGTGATGAAAAAGAAAATAAATATTGAAATTGTTTACATCTATTATACCAAAATACAATATGAATATGGTGAATAAATATACTATCGAGACTCATTATATAATTTGAATTAGTTCCAATGTATATGAAATATGTGTCAATAATTAATAGTCTTTTAACTTAGTTTCTTAGTGATGAAGTAACCTAAAATTTGGTGATGGAGAAGAAGAAAAATACTGAATTTGTTTACATCTATTATATCATAATACAATATGTATATGGTGAATAAATATACTATCGGGCCTCATTATATAATTTGAATTATTACCAATCTATATGAAATATGTGTCATTAATTAATAGTCTTTTAACTTAGTTTATTGGTGAAGAAGTAACCTAAAATTTGGTGATGGAGAAGAAGGAAAATATTGAAATTGTTTACATCTATTATACCATAATACAATATGAATATGGTGAATAAATATATTATCGAGACTCATTATATTATTTAAATTATTTCCAATGTATATGGAATATGTGTCATTAATTAATAGTCTTTTAACTTAGTTTCTTAGTGATCAAGTAACCTAAAATTTGGTGATGGAGAAGAAGAAAAATATTAAAATTGTTTACATCTATTATACTATAATAAAATATGAATATGGTGAATAAATATACTATTGAGACTCATTATATATTTTGAATTATTTCCAATGTATATGGAATATGTGTCATCAATTAATAATCTTTTAACTTAGTTTCTTAGTGATAAAGTAACCTAAAAATTGGTGATGGAGAAGAAGAAAAATATTGAAATTGTTTACTTCTATTATACCATAATACAATATGAATATGGTGAATAAATATACTATCGGGCCTCATTATATAAGTTGAATTATTGCCAATGTATAAGAAATATGTGTCATTAATTAATAGTCTTTTAACTTAGTTTCTTAGTGAAGAAGTAACCTAAAATTTGGTGATTAAAAAGAAAACAAATATTGAAATTGATTACATCTATTATACCAAAATACAATATGAATATGGTGAATAAATATACTATCGAGACTCATTATATAATTTGAATTATTTCCAATGTATATGAAATATGTGTCATTAATTAATAGTCTTTTAACTTAGTTTCTTAGTGATGAAGTAACCTAAAATTTGGTGATGTAGAAGAAGAAAAATACTGAAATTTTTTACATGTATTATATCATAATACAATATGAATATGGTGAATAAATATATTATCGGGCCTCATTATATAATTTGAATTGTTACCAATCAATATGAAATATGTGTCATTAATTAATAGTCTTTTAACTTAGTTTGTTGGTGAAGAAGTAACCTAAAATTTTGTGATGGAGAAGAAGGAAAATATTGAAATTGTTTACATCTATTATACCATAATACAATATGAATATGGTGAATAAATATACTATCGAGATTCATTATATTATTTGAATTATTTCCAATGTATATGGAATATGTGTCATTGATTAATAGTCTTTTAACTTAGTTTCTTAGTGATCAAGTAACCTAAAATTTGGTGATGGAGAAGAAGAAAAATATTAAAATTGTTTAAATCTATTATATTATAATACAATATGAATATGGTGACTAAATATACTATCGAGACTCATTATATATTTCGAATTATTTCCAATGTATATGGAATATGTGTCATCAATTAATAATCTTTTAACTTAGTTTCTTAGTGATAAAGTAACCTAAAATTTGGTGATGGAGAAGAAGAAAAATATTTAAATTGTTTACTTCTATTATACCATAATACAATATAAATATGCTGAATAAATATACTATCGGGCCTCATTATATAATTTGAATTATTATCAATGTATAATAAATATGTGTCATTAATTAATATTCTTTTAACTTAGTTTCTTAGTGACGAAGTAACCTAAAATTTGGTGATGAAAAGGAAAATAAATATTGAAATTGTTTACATCTATTATACCATAATACAATATGAATATGGTGAATTAATATACTATCGAGACTCATTATATAATTTGAATTATTTCCAATGTATATGAAATATGTGTCATTAATTAATAGTCTTTTAACTTAGTTTCTTAGTGATGAAGTAACCTAAAATTTGGGGATGGAGAAGAAGAAAAATACTCAAATTGCTTACATCTATTATATCATAATACAATATGAATATGGTGAATAAATATACTTTCGGGCCTCATTATATAATTTGGATTATTACCAATCTATATAAAATATGTGTCATTAATTAATAGTGTTTTAACTTAGTTTCTTAGTGATGAAGTAACCTAATATTTGGTGATGGAGAAGAAGAAAAATATTTAAATTGTTTACATCTATGATACCATATTACAATATGAATATGGTGAATAAATATACTATCGGGCCTCAGTATATAATTTGAATTATTACGATAGTATATGAAATATGTGTCATTAATTAATAGACTTTTAACTTAGTTTCTTAGTGAAGAAGTAACCTAAAATTTGGTGATGAAAAAGAAAATAAATATTGAAATTGTTTACATCTATTATACCATAATACAATATGAATATGGTGAATAAATATACTATCGAGACTCATTATATAATTTGAATTATTTTCAATGTATAAGAAATATGTGTCATTATTTAATATTCTTTTAACTTAGTTTCTTAGTGACGAAGTAACCTAAAATTTGGTGATGAAAAAGAAAATAAATATTGAAATTGTTTACATCTATTATACCATAATACAATATGAATATGGTGAATAAATATACTATCGAGACTCATTATATAATTTGAATTAGTTCTAATGTATATGAAATATGTGTCAATAATTAATAGTCTTTTAACTTAGTTTCTTAGTGATGAAGTAACCTAAAATTTGGTGATGGAGAAGAAGAAAAATATTGAAATTGTTTACTTCTATTATATCATAATACAATATGTATATGGTGAATAAATATACTATCGGGCCTCATTATATAATTTTAATTATTACCAATCTATATGAAATATATGTCATTAATTAATAGTCTTTTAACTTAGTTTATTGGTGAAGAAGTAACCTAAAATTTTGTGATGGAGAAGAAGGAAAATATTGAAATTGTTTACATCTATTATACCATAATACAATATGAATATGGTGAATAAATATATTATCGAGACTCATTATATTATTTTAATTATTTCCAATGTATATGGAATATGTGTCATTAATTAATAGTCTTTTAACTTAGTTTCTTAGTGATCAAGTAACCTAAAATTTGGTGATGGAGAAGAAGAAAAATATTAAAATTGTTTAAATCTATTATATTATAATACAATATGAATATGGTGAATAAATATACTATCGAGACTCATTATATATTTTGAATTATTTCCAATGTATATGGAATATGTGTCATTAATTAATAATCTTGTAACTTAGTTTCTTAGTGATAAAGTAACCTAAAATTTGATGATGGAGAAGAAGAAAAATATTGAAATTGTTTACTTCTATTATACCATAATACAATATGAATATGGTGAATAAATATACTATCGGGCCTCATTATATAATTTGAATTATTACCAATGTATAATAAATATGTGTCATTAATTAATAGTCTTTTAACTTAGTTTCTTAGTGACGAAGTAACCTAAAATTTGGTGATGTAGAAGAAGAAAAATACTGAAATTGTTTACATCTATTATATCATAATACAATATGAATATGGTGAATAAATATACTATCGAGACTCATTATATAATTTGAATTATTTCGAATGTATATGAAATATGTGTCATTAATTAATAGTATTTTAACTTAGTTTCTTAGTGATGAAGTAACCTAAAATTTGGGGATGGAGAAGAAGAAAAATACTGAAATTGCTTACATCTATTATATCATAATACAATATTAATATGGTGAATAAATATACTATCGGGCCTCATTATATAATTTGAATATTACCAATCTATATAAAATATGTGTCATTAATTAATAGTGTTTTAACTTAGTTCTTAGTGATGAAGTAACCTAATATTTGGTGATGGAGAAGAAGAAAAATATTTAAATTGTTTACATCTATGATACCATATTACAATATGAATATGGTGAATAAATATACTATCGGGCCTCATTATATAATTTGAATTATTACCAATGTATATGAAATATGTGTCATTAATTAATAGACTTTTAACTTAGTTTCTTAGTGAAGAAGTAACCTAAAATTTGGTGATGAAAAAGAAAGAAAATATTGAAATTGTTTACATCTATTATACCATAATACAATATGAATATGGTGAATAAATATACTATCGAGACTCATTATATAATTTGAATTATTTCCAATGTATAAGAAATATGTGTCATTATTTAATATTCTTTTAACTTAGTTTCTTAGTGACGAAGTAACCTAAAATTTGGTGATGAAAAAGAAAATAAATATTGAAATTGTTTACATCTATTATACCAAAATACAATATGAATATGGTGAATAAATATACTATCGAGACTCATTATATAATTTGAATTAGTTCCAATGTATATGAAATATGTGTCAATAATTAATAGTCTTTTAACTTAGTTTCTTAGTGATGAAGTAACCTAAAATTTGGTGATGGAGAAGAAGAAAAATACTGAATTTGTTTTACATCTATTATATCATAATACAATATGTATATGGTGAATAAATATACTATCGGGCCTCATTATATAATTTGAATTATTACCAATCTATATGAAATATGTGTCATTAATTAATAGTCTTTTAACTTAGTTTATTGGTGAAGAAGTAACCTAAAATTTGGTGATGGAGAAGAAGGAAAATATTGAAATTGTTTACATCTATTATACCATAATACAATATGAATATGGTGAATAAATATATTATCGAGACTCATTATATTATTTGAATTATTTCCAATGTATATGGAATATGTGTCATTAATTAATAGTCTTTTAACTTAGTTTCTTAGTGATCAAGTAACCTAAAATTTGGTGATGGAGAAGAAGAAAAATATTAAAATTGTTTAAATCTATTATATTATAATACAATATGAATATGGTGAATAAATTTACTATCGAGACTCATTATATATTTTGAATTATTTTCAATGTATATGGAATATGTGTCATTAATTAATAATCTTGTAACTTAGTTTCTTACTGATAAAGTAACCTAAAATTTGATGATGGAGAAGAAGAAAAATATTGAAATTGTTTACTTCTATTATACCATAATACAATATGAATATAGTGAATAAATATACTATCAGGCCTCATTATATAATTTGAATTATTACCAATGTATAATAAATATGTGTCATTAATTAATAGTCTTTTAACTTAGTTTCTTAGTGACGAAGTAACCTAAAATTTGGTGATGAAAAAGAAAATAAATATTGAAATTGTTTACATCTATTATACCGTAATACAATATGAATATGGTGAATAAATATACTATCGAGACTCATTATATAATTTGAATTATTTCCAATGTATATGAAAATATGTGTCATCAATTAATAGTCTTTTAACTTAGTTTCTTAGTGATGAAGTAACCTAAAATTTGGTGATGTAGAAGAAGAAAAATACTGAAATTGTTTTACATTTATTATATCATAATACAATATGTATATGGTGAATAAATATACTATCGGGCCTCATTATATAATTTGAATTATTAACAATCTATATGAAATATGTGTCATTAATTAATAGTCTTTTAACTTAGTTTGTTGGTGAAGAAGTAACCTAAAATTTGGTGATGGAGAAGAAGGAAAATATTGAAAATGTTTACATCTATTATACCATAATAAAATATGAATATGGTGAACAAATATACTATCGAGACTCATTATATTATTTGAATTATTTCCAATGTATATGGAATATGTGTCATTAATTAATAGTCTTTTAACTTAGTTTCTTAGTGATCAAGTAACCTAAAATTTGGTGATGGAGAAGAAGAAAAATATTAAAATTGTTTAAATCTATTATATTATAATACAATATGAATATGGTGAATAAATATACTATCGAGACTCGTTATATATTTCGAATTATTTCCAATGTATATGGAATATGTGTCATCAATTAATAATCTTTTAACTTAGTTTCTTAGTGATAAAGTAACCTAAAATTTGGTGATGGAGAAGAAGAAAAATATTGAAATTGTTTACTTCTATTATACCATAATACAATATAAATATGGTGAATAAATATACTATCGGGCCTCATTATATAATTTGAATTATTATCAATGTATATGAAATATGTGTCATTAATTAATAGTCTTTTAACTTAGTTTATTAGTGATGAAGTAACCTAAAATTTGGTGATGTAGAAGAAGAAAAATACTGAATTTGTTTACATCTATTATATCATAATACAATATGTATATGGTGAATAAATATACTATCGGGCCTCATTATATAATTTGAATTATTACCAATCTATATGAAATATGTGTCATTAATTAATAGTCTTTTAACTTAGTTTATTGGTGAAGAAGTAACCTAAAATTTGGTGATGGAGAAGAAGGAAAATATTGAAATTGTTTACATCTATTATACCATAATACAATATGAATATGGTGAATAAATATATTATCGAGACTCATTATATTATTTGAATTATTTCCAATGTATATGGAATATGTGTCATTAATTAATAGTCTTTTAACTTAGTTTCTTAGTGATCAAGTAACCTAAAATTTGGTGATGGAGAAGAAGAAAAATATTAAAATTGTTTAAATCTATTATATTATAATACAATATGAATATGGTGAATAAATATACTATCGAGACTCATTATATATTTTGAATTATTTCCAATGTATATGGAATATGTGTCATTAATTAATAATCTTGTATTTTCTTAGTGATAAAGTAACCTAAAATTTGGTGATGGAGAAGAAGAAAAATATTGATATTGTTTACTTCTATTATACCATAATACAATATAAATATGGTGAATAAATATACTATCGGGCCTCATTATATAATTTGAATTATTATCAATGTATAATAAATATGTGTCATTAATTAATAGTCTTTTAACTTAGTTTCTTAGTGACGAAGTAACCTAAAATTTGGTGATGAAAAAGAAAATAAATATTGAAATTGTTTACATCTATTATACCATAATACAATATAAATATGGTGAATAAATATACTATCGAGACTCATTATGTAATTTGAATTATTTCCAATGTATATGAAATATGTGTCATTAATTAATAGTCTTTTAACTTAGTTTCTTAGTGATGAAGTAACCTAAAATTTGGTGATGTAGAAGAAGAAAAATACTGAATTTGTTTACATCTATTATATCATAATACAATATGTATATGGTGAATAAATATACTATCGGGGCCTCATTATATAAATTTGAATTATTACCAATATATATGAAATATTTGTCATTAATTAATAGTCTTTTAACTTAGTTTGTTGGTGAAGAAGTAACCTAAAATTTGGTGATGGAAAAGAAGGAAAATATTGAAATTGTTTACATCTATTATACCATAATACAATATGAATATGGTGAATAAATATATTATCGAGACTCATTATATTATTTGAATTATTTCCAATGTATATGGAATATGTGTCATTAATTAATAGTCTTTTAACTTAGTTTCTTAGTGATCAAGTAACCTAAAATTTGGTAATGGAGAAGAAGAAAAATATTAAAATTGTTTAAATCTATTATATTATAATACAATATGAATATGGTGAATAAATATACTATCGAGACTCATTATATATTTTGAATTATTTCCATTGTATATGGAATATGTGTCATTAATTAATAATCTTGTAACTTAGTTTCTTAGTGATAAAGTAACCTAAAATTTGATGATGGAGAAGAAGAAAAATATTGAAATTGTTTACTTCTATTATACCATAATACAATATGAATATGGTGAATAAATATACTATCGGGCCTCATTATATAATTTGAATTATTACCAATGTTATATAAATATGTGTCATTAATTAATAGTCTTTTAACTTAGTTTCTTAGTGACGAAGTAACCTAAAATTTGGTGATGAAAAAGAAAATAAATATTGAAATTGTTTACATCTATTATACCATAATACAATATGAATATGGTGAATAAATATACTATCGAGACTCATTATATAATTTGAATTATTTCCAATGTATATGAAATATGTGTCATCAATTAATAGTCTTTTAACTTAGTTTCTTAGTGATGAAGTAACCTAAAATTTGGTGATGTAGAAGAAGAAAAATACTGAAATTGTTTACATTTATTATATCATAATACAATATGTATATGGTGAATAAATATACTATCGGGCCTCATTATATAATTTGAATTATTAACAATCTATATGAAATATGTGTCATTAATTAATAGTCTTTTAACTTAGTTTGTTGGTGAAGAAGTAACCTAAAATTTGGTGATGGAAAAGAAGGAAAATATTGAAATTGTTTACATCTATTATACCATAATAAAATATGAATATGGTGAATAAATATACTATCGAGACTCATTATATTATTTGAATTATTTCCAATGTATATGGAATATGTGTCATTAATTAATAGTCTTTTAACTTAGTTTCTTAGTGATCAAGTAACCTAAAATTTGGTGATGGAGAAGAAGAAAAATATTAAAATTGTTTAAATCTATTATATTATAATACAATATGAATATGGTGAATAAATATACTATCGAGACTCGTTATATATTTCGAATTATTTCCAATGTATATGGAATATGTGTCATCAATTAATAATATTTTAACTTAGTTTCTTAGTGATAAAGTAACCTAAAATTTGGTGATGGAGAAGAAGAAAAATATTGATATTGTTTACTTCTATTATACCATAATACAATATAAATATGGTGAATAAAATATACTATCGGGCCTCATTATATAATTTGAATTATTATCAATGTATAATAAATATGTGTCATTAATTAATAGTCTTTTAACATAGTTTCTTAGTGACGAAGTAACCTAAAATTTGGTGATGAAAAAGAAAATAAATATTGAAATTGTTTACATCTATTATACCATAATACAATATAAATATGGTGAATAAATATACTATCGAGACTCATTATGTAATTTGAATTATTTTCAATGTATATGAAATATGTGTCATTAATTAATAGTCTTTTAACTTAGTTTCTTAGTGATGAAGTAACCTAAAATTTGGTGATGTAGAAGAAGAAAAATACTGAATTTGTTTACATCTATTATATCATAATACAATATGTATATGGTGAATAAATATACTATCGGGCCTCATTATATAATTTGAATTATTACCAATATATATGAAATATTTGTCATTAATTAATAGTCTTTTAACTTAGTTTATTGGTGAAGAAGTAACCTAAAATTTGGTGATGGAGAAGAAGGAAAATATTGAAATTGTTTACATCTATTATACCATAATACAATATGAATATGGTGAATAAATATATTATCGAGACTCATTATATTATTTGAATTATTTCCAATGTATATGGAATATGTGTCATTAATTAATAGTCTTTTAACTTAGTTTTCTTAGTGATCAAGTAACCTAAAATTTGGTGATGGAGAAGAAGAAAAATATTAAAATTGTTTAAATCTATTATATTATAATACAATATGAATATGGTGAATAAATATACTATCGAGACTCATTATATATTTTGAATTATTTCCAATGTATATGGAATATGTGTCATTAATTAATAATCTTGTAACTTAGTTTCTTAGTGATAAAGTAACCTAAAATTTGATGATGGAGAAGAAGAAAAATATTGAAATTGTTTACTTCTATTATACCATAATACAATATGAATATGGTGAATAAATATACTATCGGGCCTCATTATATAATTTGAATTATTACCAATGTATAATAAATATGTGTCATTAATTAATAGTCTTTTAACTTAGTTTCTTAGTGACGAAGTAACCTAAAATTTTGTGATGAAAAAGAAAATAAATATTGAAATTGTTTACATCTATTATACCATAATACAATATGAATATGGTGAATAAATATACTATCGAGACTCATTATATAATTTGAATTATTTCCAATGTATATGAAATATGTGTCATCAATTAATAGTCTTTTAACTAATTAGTTTCTTAGTGATGAAGTAACCTAAAATTTGGTGATGTAGAAGAAGAAAAATACTGAAATTGTTTACATTTATTATATCATAATACAATATGTATATGGTGAATAAATATACTATCGGGCCTCATTATATAATTTGAATTATTAACAATCTATATGAAATATGTGTCATTAATTAATAGTCTTTTAACTTAGTTTGTTGGTGAAGAAGTAACCTAAAATTTGGTGATGGAAAAGAAGGAAAATATTGAAATTGTTTACATCTATTATACCATAATAAAATATGAATATGGTGAATAAATATACTATCGAGACTCATTATATTATTTGAATTATTTCCAATGTATATGGAATATGTGTCATTAATTAATAGTCTTTTAACTTAGTTTCTTAGTGATCAAGTAACCTAAAATTTGGTGATGGAGAAGAAGAAAAATATTAAAATTGTTTAAATCTATTATATTATAATACAATATGAATATGGTGAATAAATATACTATCGAGACTCGTTATATATTTCGAATTATTTCCAATGTATATGGAATATGTGTCATCAATTAATAATCTTTTAACTTAGTTTCTTAGTGATAAAGTAACCTAAAATTTGGTGATGGAGAAGAAGAAAAATATTGAAATTGTTTACTTCTATTATACCATAATACAATATAAATAGGGTGAATAAATATACTATCGGGCCTCATTATATAATTTGAATTATTATCAATGTATAATAAATATGTGTCATTAATTAATAGTCTTTTAACTTAGTTTCTTAGTGACGAAGTAACCTAAAATTTGGTGATGAAAAAGAAAATAAATATTGATATTGTTTACATCTATTATACCATAATACAATATGAATATGGTGAATAAATATACTATCGAGACTCATTATATAATTTGAATTATTTCCAATGTATATGAATTTTGTGTCATTAATTAATAGTCTTTTAACTTAGTTTCTTAGTGATGAAGTAACCTAAAATTTGGTGATGTAGAAGAAGAAAAATACTGAATTTGTTTACATCTATTATATCATTAATACAATATGTATATGGTGAATAAATATACTATCGGGCCTCATTATATAATTTGAATTATTACCAATCTATATGAAATATGTGTCATTAATTAATAGTCTTTTAACTTAGTTTATTGGTGAAGAAGTAACCTAAAATTTGGTGATGGAGAAGAAGGAAAATATTGAAATTGTTTACATCTATTATACCATAATACAATATGAATATGGTGAATAAATATATTATCGAGACTCATTATATTATTTAAATTATTTCCAATGTATATGGAATATGTGTCATTAATTAATAGTCTTTTAACTTAGTTTCTTAGTGATCAAGTAACCTAAAATTTGGTGATGGGAGAAGAAGAAAAATATTAAAATTGTTTAAATCTATTATATTATAATACAATATGAATATGGTGAATAAATATACTATCGAGACTCATTATATATTTTGAATTATTTCCAATGTATATGGAATATGTGTCATTAATTAATAATCTTGTAACTTAGTTTCTTAGTGATAAAGTAACCTAAAATTTGGTGATGGAGAAGAAGAAAAATATTGAAATTGTTTACTTCTATTATACCATAATACAATATGAATATGGTGAATAAATATACTATCGGGACTCATTATATAATTTGAATTATAACCAATGTATAATAAATATGTGTCATTAATTAATATTCTTTTAACTTAGTTTCTTAGTGACGAAGTAACCTAAAATTTGGTGATGAAAAAGAAAATAAATATTGAAATTGTTTACATCTATTATACCATAATACAATATGACTATGGTGAATAAATATACTACCGAGACTCATTATATAATTTGAATTATTTCCAATGTATATGAAATATGTGTCATCAATTAATAGTTTTTTAACTTAGTTTCTTAGTGATGAAGTAACTTAAAATTTGGTGATGTAGAAGAAGAAAAATACTGAAATTGTTTACATCTATTATATCATAATACAATATGTATATGGTGAATAAATATACTATCGGGCCTCATTATATAATTTGAATTATCAACAATCTATATGAAATATGTGGCATTAATTAATAGTCTTTTAACTTAGTTTGTTGGTGAAGAAGTAACCTAAAATTTGGTGATGGAGAAGAAGGAAAATATTGAAATTGTTTACATCTATTATACCATAATACAATATGAATATGGTGAATAAATATACTATAGAGACTCATTATATTATTTTAATTATTTCCAATGTATATGGAATATGTGTCATTAATTAATAGTCTTTTAACTTAGTTTCTTAGTGATCAAGTAACCAAAAATTTGGTGATGGAGAAGAAGAAAAATATTAAAATTGTTTAAATCTATTATATTATAATACAATATGAATATGGTGAATAAATATACTATCAAGACTCATTATATATTTTGAATTATTTCCAATGTATATGGAATATGTGTCATCAATTAATAATCTTGTAACTTAGTTTCTTAGTGATAAAGTAACCTAAAATTTGATGATGGAGAAGAAGAAAAATATTGAAATTGTTTACTTCTATTATACCATAATACAATATGAATATGGTGAATAAATATACTATCGGGCCTCATTATATAATTTGAATTATTACCAATGTATAATAAATATGTGTCATTAATTAATAGTCTTTTAACTTAGTTTCTTAGTGACGAAGTAACCTAAAATTTGGTGATGAAAAAGAAAATAAATATTGAAATTGTTTACATCTATTATACCATAATACAATATGAATATGGTGAATAAATATACTATCGAGACTCATTATATAATTTGAATTATTTCCAATGTATATGAAATATGTGTCATCAATTAATAGTTTTTTAACTTAGTTTCTTAGTGATGAAGTAACCTAAAATTTGGTGATGTAGAAGAAGAAAAATACTGAAATTGTTTACATTTATTATATCATAATACAATATGTATATGGTGAATAAATATACTATCGGGCCTCATTATATAATTTGAATTATTAACAATCTATATGAAATATGTGTCATTAATTAATAGTCTTTTAACTTAGTTTGTTGGTGAAGAAGTAACCTAAAATTTGGTGATGGAAAAGAAGGAAAATATTGAAATTGTTTACATCTATTATACCATAATAAAATATGAATATGGTTAATAAATATACTATCGAGACTCATTATATTATTTGAATTATTTCCAATGTATATGGAATATGTGTCATTAATTAATAGTCTTTTAACTTAGTTTCTTAGTGATCAAGTAACCTAAAATTTGGTGATGGAGAAGAAGAAAAATATTAAATTGTTTAAATCTATTATATTATAATACAATATGAATATGGTGAATAAATATACTATCGAGAGTCGTTATATATTTCGAATTATTTCCAATGTATATGGAATATGTGTCATCAATTAATAATCTTTTAACTTAGTTTCTTAGTGATAAAGTAACCTAAAATTTGGTGATGGAGAAGAAGAAAAATATTGAAATTGTTTACTTCTATTATACCATAATACAATATAAATATGGTGAATAAATATACTATCGGGCCTCATTATATAATTTGAATTATTATCAATGTATAATAAATATGTGTCATTAATTAATAGTCTTTTAACTTAGTTTCTTAGTGACGAAGTAACCTAAAATTTGGTGATGAAAAAGAAAATAAATATTTAAATTGTTTACATCTATTATACCATAATACAATATGAATATGGTGAATAAATATACTATCGAGACTCATTATATAATTTGAATTATTTCCAATGTATATGAAATATGTGTCATTAATTAATAGTCTTTTAACTTAGTTTCTTAGTGATGAAGTAACCTAAAATTTGGTGATGTAGAAGAAGAAAAATACTGAATTTGTTTACATCTATTATATCATAATACAATATGTATATGGTGAATAAATATACTATCGGGCCTCATTATATAATTTGAATTATTACCAATCTATATGAAATATGTGTCATTAATTAATAGTCTTTTAACTTAGTTTATTGGTGAAGAAGTAACCTAAAATTTGGTGATGGAGAAGAAGGAAAATATTGAAATTGTTTACATCTATTATACCATAATACAATATGAATATGGTGAATAAATATATTATCGAGACTCATTATATTATTTGAATTATTTCCAATGTATATGGAATATGTGTCATTAATTAATAGTCTTTTAACTTAGTTTCTTAGTGATCAAGTAACCTAAAATTTGGTGATGGAGAAGAAGAAAAATATTAAAATTGTTTAAATCTATTATATTATAATACAATATGAATATGGTGAATAAATATACTATCGAGACTCATTATATATTTTGAATTATTTCCAATGTATATGGAATATGTGTCATTAATTAATAATCTTGTAACTTAGTTTCTTAGTGATAAAGTAACCTAAAATTTGATGATGGAGAAGAAGAAAAATATTGAAATTGTTTACTTCTATTATACCATAATACAATATGAATATGGTGAATAAATATACTATCGGGCCTCATTATATAATTTGAATTATTACCAATGTATAATAAATATGTGTCATTAATTAATAGTCTTTTAACTTAGTTTCTTAGTGACGAAGTAACCTAAAATTTGGTGATGAAAAGAAAATAAATATTGAAATTGTTTACATCTATTATACCATAATACAATATGAATATGATGAATAAATATACTATCGAGACTCATTATATAATTTGAATTATTTCCAATGTATATGAAATATGTGTCATCAATTAATAGTCTTTTAACTTAGTTTCTTAGTGATGAAGTAACCTAAAATTTTGTGATGTAGAAGAAGAAAAATACTGAAATTGTTTACATCTATTATATCATAATACAATATGTATATGGTGAATAAATATACTATCGGGCCTCATTATATAATTTGAATTATCACCAATCTATATGAAATATGTGTCATTAATTAATAGTCTTTTAACTTAGTTTGTTGGTGAAGAAGTAACCTAAAATTTGGTGATGGAGAAGAAGGAAAATATTGAAATTGTTTACATCTATTATACCATAATACAATATGAATATGGTGAATAAATATACTATCGAGACTCATTATATTATTTGAATTATTTCCAATGTATATGGAATATGTGTCATTAATTAATAGTCTTTTAACTTAGTTTCTTAGTGATCAAGTAACCTAAAATTTGGTGATGGAGAAGAAGAAAAATATTAAAATTGTTTAAATCTATTATATTATAATACAATATGAATATGGTGAATAAATATACTATCGAGACTCATTATATATTTTGAATTATTTCCAATGTATATGGAATATGTGTCATTAATTAATAATCTTGTAACTTAGTTTCTTAGTGATAAAGTAACCTAAAATTTGGTGATGGAGAAGAAGAAAAATATTGAAATTGTTTACTTCTATTATACCATAATACAATATGAATATGGTGAATAAATATACTATCGGGCCTCATTATATAATTTGAATTATTACCAATGTATAATAAATATGTGTCATTAATTAATATTCTTTTAACTTAGTTTCTTAGTGACGAAGTAACCTAAAATTTGGTGATGAAAAAGAAAATAAATATTGAAATTGTTTACATCTATTATACCATAATACAATATGACTATGGTGAATAAATATACTACCGAGACTCATTATATAATTTGAATTATTTCCAATGTATATGAAATATGTGTCATCAATTAATAGTCTTTTAACTTAGTTTCTTAGTGATGAAGTAACTTAAAATTTGGTGATGTAGAAGAAGAAAAATATTGAAATTGTTTACATCTATAATATCATAATACAATATGTATATGGTGAATAAATATACTATCGGGCCTCATTATATAATTTGAATTATTAACAATCTATATGAAATATGTGTCATTAATTAATAGTCTTTTAACTTAGTTTGTTGGTGAAGAAGTAACCTAAAATTTGGTGAGGGAGAAGAAGGAAAATATTGAAATTGTTTACATCTATTATACCATAATACAATATGAATATGGTGAATAAATATACTATCGAGACTCATTATATTATTTGAATTATTTCCAATGTATATGGAATATGTGTCATTAATTAATAGTCTTTTAACTTAGTTTCTTATTGATCAAGTAACCTAAAATTTGGTGATGGAGAAGAAGAAAAATATTAAAATTGTTTAAATCTATTATATTATAATACAATATGAATATGGTGAATAAATATACTATCGAGACTCATTATATATTTCGAATTATTTCCAATGTATATGGAATATGTGTCATCAATTAATAATCTTTTAACTTAGTTTCTTAGTGATAAAGTAACCTAAAATTTGGTGATGGAGAAGAAGAAAAATATTGAAATTGTTTACTTCTATTATACCATAATACAATATAAATATGGTGAATAAATATACTATCGGGCCTCATTATTATAATTTGAATTATTATCAATGTATAATAAATATGTGTCATTAATTAATAGTCTTTTAACTTAGTTTCTTAGTGACGGAGTAACCTAAAATTTGGTGATGAAAAAGAAAATAAATATTGAAATTGTTTACATCTATTATACCATAATACAATATGAATATGGTGAATAAATATACTATCGAGACTCATTATATAATTTGAATTATTTCCAATGTATATGAAATATGTGTCATTAATTAATAGTCTTTTAACTTAGTTTCTTAGTGATGAAGTAACCTAAAATTTGGTGATGTAGAAGAAGAAAAATATTGAATTTGTTTACATCTATTATATCATAATACAATATGTATTTTGTGAATAAATATACTATCGGGCCTCATTATATAATTTGAATTATTACCAATCTATATGAAATATGTGTCATTAATTAATAGTCTTTTAACTTAGTTTATTGGTGAAGAAGTAACCTAAAATTTGGTGATGGAGAAGAAGGAAAATATTGAAATTGTTTACATTTATTATACCATAATACAATATGAATATGGTGAATAAATATATTATCGAGACTCATTATATTATTTGAATTATTTCCAATGTATATGGAATATGTGTCATTAATTAATAGTCTTTTAACTTAGTTTCTTAGTGATCAAGTAACCTAAAATTTGGAGATGGAGAAGAAGAAAAATATTAAAATTGTTTAAATCTATTATATTATAATACAATATGAATATGGTGAATAAATATACTATCGAGACTCATTATATATTTCGAATTATTTCCAATGTATATGGAATATGTGTCATCAATTAATAATCTTTTAACTTAGTTTCTTAGTGATAAAGTAACCTAAAATTTGGTGATGGAGAAGAAGAAAAATATTGAAATTGTTTACTTCTATTATACCATAATACAATATAAATATGGTGAATAAATATACTATCGGGCCTCATTATATAATTTGAATTATTATCAATGTATAATAAATATGTGTCATTAATTAATAGTCTTTTAACTTAGTTTCTTAGTGACGGAGTAACCTAAAATTTGGTGATGAAAAAGAAAATAAATATTGAAATTGTTTACATCTATTATACCATAATACAATATGAATATGGTGAATAAATATACTATCGAGACTCATTATATAATTTGAATTATTTCCAATGTATATGAAATATGTGTCATTAATTAATAGTCTTTTAACTTAGTTTCTTAGTGATGAAGTAACCTAAAATTTGGTGATGTAGAAGAAGAAAAATATTGAATTTGTTTACATCTATTATATCATAATACAATATGTATTTTGTGAATAAATATACTATCGGGCCTCATTATATAATTTGAATTATTACCAATCTATATGAAATATGTGTCATTAATTAATAGTCTTTTAACTTAGTTTATTGGTGAAGAAGTAACCTAAAATTTGGTGATGGAGAAGAAGGAAAATATTGAAATTGTTTACATTTATTATACCATAATACAATATGAATATGGTGAATAAATATATTATCGAGACTCATTATATTATTTGAATTATTTCCAATGTATATGGAATATGTGTCATTAATTAATAGTCTTTTAACTTAGTTTCTTAGTGATCAAGTAACCTAAAATTTGGAGATGGAGAAGAAGAAAAATATTAAAATTGTTTAAATCTATTATATTATAATACAATATGAATATGGTGAATAAATATACTATCGAGACTCATTATATATTTTGAATTGTTTCCAATGTATATGGAATATGTGTCATTAATTAATAATCTTGTAACTTAGTTTCTTAGTGATAAAGTAACCTAAAATTTGGTGATGGAGAAGAAGAAAAATATTGAAATTGTTTACTTCTATTATACCATAATACAATATGAATAAGGTGAATAAATATACTATCGGGCCTCATTATATAATTTGAATTATTACCAATGTATAATAAATATGTGTCATTAATTAATATTCTTTTAACTTAGTTTCTTAGTGACGAAGTAACCTAAAATTTGGTGATGAAAAAGAAAATAAATATTGAAATTGTTTACATCTGTTATACCATAATACAATATGAATATGGTGAATAAATATACTACCGAGACTCATTATATAATTTGAATTATTTCCAATGTATATGAAATATGTGTCATAAATTAATAGTCTTTTAACTTAGTTTCTTAGTGATGAAGTAACCTAAAATTTGGTGATTTAGAAGAAGAAAAATACTGAAATTGTTTACATCTATTATATCATAATACAATATGTATATGGTGAATAAATATACTATCGGGCCTCATTATATAATTTGAATTATCAACAATCTATATGAAATATGTGTCATTAATTAATAGTCTTTTAACTTAGTTTGTTGGTGAAGAAGTAACCTAAAATTTGGTGATGGAGAAGAAGGAAAATATTGAAATTGTTTACATCTATTATACCATAATACAATATGAATATGGTGAATAAATATACTATCGAGACTCATTATATAATTTGAATTATTTCCAATGTATATGAAATATGTGTCATCAATTAATAGTCTTTTAACTTAGTTTCTTAGTGATGAAGTAACCTAAAATTTGGTGATGGAGAAGAAGAAAAATATTAAAATTGTTTAAATCTATTATATTATAATACAATATGAATATGGTGAATAAATATACTATCGAGACTCGTTATATATTTCGAATTATATCATAATACAATATAAATATGGTGAATAAATATACTACCGAGACTCATTATATAATTTGAATTATTTCCAATGTATATGAAATATGTGTCATAAATTAATAGTCTTTTAACTTAGTTTCTTAGTGATGAAGTAACCTAAAATTTGGTGATTTAGAAGAAGAAAAATACTGAAATTGTTTACATCTATTATATCATAATACAATATGTATATGGTGAATAAATATACTATCGGGCCTCATTATATAATTTGAATTATCAACAATCTATATGAAATATGTGTCATTAATTAATAGTCTTTTAACTTAGTTTGTTGGTGAAGAAGTAACCTAAAATTTGGTGATGGAGAAGAAGGAAAATATTGAAATTGTTTACATCTATTATACCATAATACAATATGAATATGGTGAATAAATATACTATCGAGACTCATTATATAATTTGAATTATTTCCAATGTATATGAAATATGTGTCATCAATTAATAGTCTTTTAACTTAGTTTCTTAGTGATGAAGTAACCTAAAATTTGGTGATGGAGAAGAAGAAAAATATTAAAATTGTTTAAATCTATTATATTATAATACAATATGAATATGGTGAATAAATATACTATCGAGACTCGTTATATATTTCGAATTATTTCCAATGTATATGGAATATGTGTCATCAATTAATAATCTTTTAACTTAGTTTCTTAGTGATAAAGTAACCTAAAATTTGGTGATGGAGAAGAAGAAAAATATTGAAATTGTTTACTTCTATTATACCATAATACAATATAAATATGGTGAATAAATATACTATCGGGCCTCATTATATAATTTGAATTATTATAAATGTATAATAAATATGTGTCATTAATTAATAGTCTTTTAACTTAGTTTCTTAGTGACGAAGTAACCTAAAATTTGGTGATGAAAAAGAAAATAAATATTGAAATTGTTTACATCTATTATACCATAATACAATATGAATATGGTGAATAAATATACTATCAATACTCATTATATAATTTGAATTATTTCCAATGTATATGAAATATGTGTCATTAATTAATAGTCTTTTAACTTAGTTTCTTAGTGATGAAGTAACCTAAAATTTGGTGATGTAGAAGAAGAAAAATACTGAATTTGTTTACATCTATTATATCATAATACAATATGTATATGGTGAATAAATATACTATCGGGCCTCATTATATAATTTGAATTATCACCAATGTATATGAAATATGTGTCATTAATTAATAGTCTTTTAACTTAGTTTCTTAGTGATGAAGTAACCTAAAATTTGGTGATGAAAAAGAAAATAAATATTGAAATTGTTTACATCTATTATACCATAATACAATATGAATATGGTGAATAAATATACTATCGAGACTCATTATATAATTTGAATTATTTCCAATGTATATGAAATATGTTTCATCAATTAATAGTCTTTTAACTTAGTTTCTTAGTGATGAAGTAACCTAAAATTTGGTGATGTAGAAGAAGAAAAATATTAA
>CATIWC010003437.1:0-40333 GCA_948472305.1 Vicia faba
GGCGGGAGGGGTCTCGCTAGGTGAACGAGATACGTCGCCGAGAAAAGGAACCAAAGAAAAACAATGCTCCTGGAATTTGTATGGGGGAGGTCTTTCGCCCCTTCCTCGCCAAGCGAGCCTCGGGCGAGGGACAACATGAATTTTTTTGAAAGTGGCGTAACTTGAGTTTCAGGACTCCGTTTGACGTATCATTCGATGAGTTAGGAAGCTAACGCGATGGAATACAAGTGTGTAGGATGAAAAGAATCATATGGTGTGTTTTCTAGTGTCTGTGTATTAATGCATAGGATGATTTTATGATTGGTTTATTATGATGTATGTGTACATGATGAATTGTTGTTGCTATGATAATGCCATGTTGTATTATGAAGTAAATGATGTTGTTCTGATAAATGAAGTGATGATTGTATATTTGATGTGCATACATGCCATGTGAAGATAATTATAATATGATTATATGAATGAGGATGCATTTTGACTAGCAACGGTCGTGTTTTATTATGTTGTTGCACATCATGTATTCATGGCATATGTTAGGACTTCGGTCTAGTGATGTTGTTAGGATGATTGGTCCAGTGAAGGAGATAAGACGATGGTCCAGTGATAGTCTCAATCATATAGTGTGGATTGAGTGCAATCTTATGATGTGCTCTGCCTCCAAGTGGGAATCCATCCTATTGGTGGGGATCTTTAGAGAAACGACGACTAAGTCATCAGTGAAGTTTTGGTACCACATGGATAAGTCCAATAAAGTTGCATTGCATTCTTTGTGGTATTTGCATAATAATTGATTTCATATTGATGTTATGTTATAATCGTCATGCCGATGTCACTTTATTCATGAAGAAATTATCATGTTGACACTTTGTTTTGGTATTGAAACTTGATATTAAAGTTCTTGTTGAAGTTATGTTTTGTTTGTGATAAATTTGCAAGTTTTTTGAATGTTAAATTGTGATGAAGTTTGCTTGTGATACCATGTTAATCGTGCTAATGTTTGATTTTGAATTTGTGTTAATAATGCTTCTTGGTTTTTAACTTTGATTGAGTTTATTGTTATATCATGATTGATTGATAAATTTGAAGGAGTTGTTAATGGCGTTGTTGTTCAATTCGATTTAAATTCGAAAGATTAACTTGTTTGTGGCATCACTTTATTTTCTCGTTTGTGTTTGATCGTTTGAGATGGTCTTTTATTGAGCGTTAATAGGTTAGTGTAGTGGCTGCTCAGATTTGGTTTAATTGATTAAATCTTGTGTTGAAATTTATTCTTCTTGTCTTGAGTTCGAATTGAGTAATAACATGAGTTTTTGGATTCCGGTTTCGTTTGGGGATTGAAATCATGATAGTCATTGGTTTACTTGAGGCTAAATGTGTTTAGAACCATGTATGTATTGCTGATTTTTTGAGCTTGCAATTGATAATAGAATGAATTCTTGACTCTCGTTTCATTTATGATTAGAAAATCATGCATACCGTTGTGTTTACTTGACTTTGAACGTGTTTAGAACAATGGATGAAATGCTGAATTTTTGTATTTACACTGAGTAGTGATATAAACTCTTGGCCCTTGAAGTTGTTCATGTTACATTCATGCAAGTTTCTTTTGGTTACAATTTCTCTTGTTATTACTAACTTGATTTATGGTTTGTGTAGCTTTCAAGTAATTCAAGTGTTCACTTCATCTTAACGCAACTTTGTTGCTTTTAGTTAATTAACTAAAAGTCAATTTAGTTATTTGATTTCGTTATTAAAAATTAATTAGTTTTGCTAATTAATTTTTCTTAACTTAATGAATTAACTTAATCAACTTTTAATTAATTAATTAAGCATCCATTTCATATTTCATTTGTTTCATTTAGCTATGATACATTGTTCTAACTCCTTCGGACTTGATTCTTATTTCATCTGAGAATTTGGATAGTTTCTTTGTGTTGTTGGTTCTGTCTGTGTGTTTTATCTGATGCAAGGATTCTTATCTGATATCTTGATGATACTTTGAGCTTTATCTGACACTTTGGGCTTACCTGGTGCATTTTCCCTGCTTGTAATTTATTTTTACCCAATGTGCTTTCTGCTTGTGATTTATTTTCACCTGATGCCTGGTACACTTTTGGTTTATTCTCTACATGTGGTTTAATTAAAAGAGATGAGAATGTTGTATTGACTTCTTTATGTCAAGTATTGGCTTCTTATTTGGTCATACCTTCCTTACCTTAGCTTTTATTTTCTTGTACATAGGATAGTCTCTTCATCTCCTACCTTATTCTTCATTTTCAAAAACCTTCTCATCATCTTTCAATACCTTCTTTGTTTTCTAACTCAAACCGCTTTCATAATAAACCTTGAATTTGTCAAGCAACTTTTTTTCTTCAAACTTCTTTTTTCTTAATCGAATCTCAAAACACTTAATAAATAAAGATGTGAATCATATGCAGTTGAGTCTTATGGGGACTATTGAGGCGGTGCATTCCAGAACCTTGCTCTTTCTTTCATTTTCGGACTTTATTACGATTCAATTAGCAAATCCTTTTTCAAGCTAACAAAATACTTTAACTCATTCAAACGTTTTTGTGCCCTCGTGCACCTTTTTCATTTAAAACTTTTTTCCAAGATTAGACATGATTCATTTATAGTCGAGATATCATCCTCTTATTCCTATGGTGATAAAGGTGTCAACTTTTTCACTTGAGTTCCATAGGCGTTTCCAAACCCTCCTCATGTTAACGCATGATCCATCTTTCTCACACCTTGTGGGCGATTAGTTGAGATTTCTCTCCTAAAAATGACGACTTGTCTCTTCATTTAAAATCAACTAACATACAATTTTGTTCATTTTTAGAAGAACTACGAGTTCCCTGATCATTTATTGCATGAAGGGGGTACGTAGGCACAAAGGTTCACAATCGTTGCGGGTGCAATAATAAAAAACATTTCTTTTGTTTGTAAATACTCTTTCATTCATTCCCTTTAGCAAGTAAGCCTTTAGATAATACTCTTTTTGATAAGAACAAACAAAGTGGATCCTACAGAGTACCGTAGATGCTTAGGGTGCTAATACCTTCCCTTTGCATAACCAACTCGCGTACCTTAATCTCGATTCTATTTTATTTTGAGTTTTGTTCGCTTTTTTCCCATTTCCCTTTGGAAACAATAAAGTACGGTGGAGACTTCATTGTGTGATAAGTCAATTAATGGCTTCGTCTCAATTTTTACGTCTACATTTCGCTACAGTACGACGGCTTGGCGACTCCACTTGGGAATCTTTCCTAAGTGGGTTAATCCTAGCTTTGTTTGTTTCTTTTCTCTGAGTGTTTATCTATATGCTTCACTTGTTGTTTATTTATTACATCCCTTGTATTTTATTGCTTTCCACTATTTTGTATATATGTTGTGCTATGCTTGACTTTCTGGTTTTTTCAGGTTGGGTGGGATGTTACTATGAGGTAAAAGGCCCAATACCCAGGCCAGAGAGTTCTTATAGGAACACATAGGATTAAAGTAGATAGTCATGACGGCTACGAGGCATATGTATTACTAGTCCGATCATGAGAGCCATGCTCAGACGAGGTTCAAATGGGGTACTATCGTTACACACATATGTGTTATGATGGTAGTACTTTCACGAGGACTTATGACTTTGATTTGCCTTTTGACCTTACCCTGACCTAGACTTCACCCGTGAGTGGGGAGGGATTTATTCTTACTGGTACAAATCCTGATCCTTATGGTACTTGGTTCCTTTGTGTTCTGATTTGGTGTCGAACCTTTGGTCTTGTGATATTCAGTTTGTTCAAAAAAATGCAACATTTATTCGGCTTGATCCCATATACTTGCAGACATGTTCCATTATTTCCATGCATCTTTCCTTTGATTCAAGTTGTTAAGACGTCTCAAATATGAACATTGTCAAAAAGAACACCATGGCTTAATAATATGAATCAAAGCCTATAAATTCCTAGAAATATTGCAACATGGCATTTTCATTGCATATCATTTTCACCCTCTGCATCATTCATGCATACATCCAGATTTCCCAGGGTCTCATCTCTAGTTGTCTCTTTCTCCTTAGTTGTCTGTCAACCGTCAAGCTATTTCCTCAACACAAGTACGAGACTTGAGCTAACATCAGAAGAAGAATGTATACCAGATTTCATGATTTGATTAGGGCATTTTGTCCTTAAGAGATACAGGTCCTATTGTCAACAACAATCCTTTTCCAGGGCATGACAATTGAAGCTTCATTCAGAGCCAGACTATGTCCCTAAAGCAAGTGTTTCAAATAGGACAACTCATGCTTGTTACTGATTACTCGCTAGACCATGTTTATTTATGTTTGCATTTTCCTTTAATTGTTTTGTCTGTTACTTTCAAACTTTGTTTGTAGTTTCATGGTAATTTTAAGTCAAAATACCCTTTTTAGTCCTTTAACTTTACCCCAAGGTCCATTTTGGTCCTTTATCTAAAAAAAGTGTCAAACTGGTCCTATAATTCTTTCAAAAGGACCACGTTTGTCCTTTCCATCCACTCCGTTAGTCATGTTTAATGGCAGCGCTTATGTGGCATTACACGTGGGTTTAGAAAAATTGCATGTGGCAATTCCACTTAAAAGTCAGTTTGACACTCTTATGTGGCATTACCACTCATCCATTGCATGTTTCCTTGAAGGTGAAACCAGACTTCTCATCAGAGGTAAGTTTATGCTTTCTGCAAGAATTCTATTTTCATAGTTAGGGTTTCCATGAAATTCGTCTCCCTTCTCTGAAATTCATCTCTCTATTTAGGGCATTGTGTGTAATGGAGGAAATTCTTAATATTACGATACACCACAGTGGTCAATTTGTTAGTGAGGACTTGAGTGTGTACGAAGGAGGTGAGATTGCTTATTTGAGAGTAGATGCTTATATGTGGGGTTATTTTGAGTTATTGGGTGCTATTAAGGAACTAGGTTACCCAGCCATAGAGAAGATATACTATAAGGATCCAACTGCTAGAATGAATCTGTTGTTTGATGACAAAGGGGCCTTAGAGATTGCTGATCTATATAGGGTTCATTTACGTGTTGAAGTCTTTATTCAACACCCATTGTCACAGACTGAGTATGTTGATGAGAGTGAAGTTATTTTAGATGAGATACCCCTGAATGTAATGGAAGATGATGCAGTTAGACAAAATGAGGTAAGTAAGGATGCTGTTGGACAGAAGGAGGCAAGTGAAGATGTTGTTATACAGAAGGAGGCAATTGAAGATGTTGTTGGACAGAAGGAGGCAAGTGAAGATGTTGTTATACAGAATGAGGCAAGTGAAGATGATGTTGGACAGAAGGAGGCAAGTGAAAATGCTGTTGGACAAAACGATGATGATAGTTCTGATGATGATAGCTCTGATGATAGTAGCTTTTCGTATGATAGTGCAAAGGAGGTTGTATTTGATGATGAAACTGATGACTGTGATACTGACTTGGAAGAGGAAGAAGGTATGGCAGAAGTAACTGATCTCTGTGAAACTGAACCAAATAAAGAAGATAGTAAAGGAAGTGATAAAGGAAGTGATAAAGGAAGTGATAATGAAAGTGAGGATCTTGTAAGTGATTGTGATAGTGAAGATAGCAATACTACCAAGAGAAATAAGTATCCCATTTTCAAGCTTCTAAAGGATATGTCCAATTACAAATGGGAAGTGGGTACATATTTTAGTACAAAAGAAGATATCAAGGAAGCAGTTACCTCTTATGCAGTCCAATCTGGCAGAAATTTAAAGTACATCAAAAATGACAAGATAAGGGTTAGGGTTAGGTGTAAGGATGGATGTGAATGGGAAGGTTATTGGGCTAAGTTGGATGTTGAGGATACTTGGCAACTAAGAAAGGTGATAGACACCCATAGTTGTAGTAGAGAATATCATGTGAAGTTGTTGAAGACTAAATGGCTTAGCAAGAGGTTGCAGAATGCACTTAAAACCAACCCTAGATTGAAGCTTAAGGACATTAAGGAAAAGGTGCAGAGGAAGTGGAATGTGGGGGTCAACAAAACCAAGGCTATAAGGGCTAGGTTTGCAGCAAGAGACATGGTTGATGGGTCATTCTTAGGGGATTATACAAGGATTTATGACTATGCACATGAGTTGTTAAGATCTAACCCAGGGTCAACTGTGAAAGTACATGTCCAACCAGCTCAAGAAGGTAGTGGTGTTCAGAAATTACACTTCAAAAGGATTTACATATGCTTGGCAGCTTGTAAGGAAAGCTTCAGGTTAAGTAGACATTTCATAGGGCTTGATGGATGTTTTTTGAAAGGGCTTTGTGGAGGTCAAATCCTGTCATCCATAGGCAGAGATCCCAATGATCAAATGCTACCAATAGCATATGCAGTAGTGGAGAGTGAAAACAAGGAAAGTTAGACATGGTTCTTGGAGCTGCTTATTGGTGATCTAGGTGGAAGAGAAGAGTGTCTCACATACACTTTTATTTCTGATCAACAAAAGGTATGACTCTATTGTTAATTCTCAATTGATTAGTATTTTTAATAATTAAATTCTCATGTTTATCTTGGTATTCTCATGTTTAATAATTAAGTTCTATACATATCATGACCCAGGGATTATTGCCTGCAATGGAGGAACTGCTGCCTACAGTTGAACAAAGATTCTGTGTTAGGCATCTCTACAACAACTTTAGGTAGAGATTTCCAGGAAAAAAACTAAATGAAATTATATGGAAGGCATCCAAATCAACTTACTACCAAGCTTGGGAAAGAGAGATGAAAGTCATGAAACATATCAATGGAGAAGCATACAAGCACATGATGTCTACCCCTCCAAGGTTTTGGAGCAGATCATACTTCAAGACTCATAACAAATGTGATGAAGTTCTCAATAATATGTCAGAATCCTTTAATAGTGTTATTTTGGAGTCAAGGGCCAAGCCATTAATAACCATGGTGGAAGAAATTAGGATATACATGATGGAGAGATGGGCTACAAACAGGATGAGGTTTCAGAAATTGACAGATGTAGAAGTGTTGCCAAACATTATGAAAAAGGTTGAGAAAACAAGTTCATTCACAAACATGTGGCTTCCCAGGTAAAATTATTAAAACAAGCATTTTTTCTGTGTTAGAATGTCTGACTTTGGAATGTCCATTCTCATCTTAATTTGGAATGTCCATTTTTCTGTGTTAGGATGTCTGATGAGCATATGTTTGAAGTGAGGCATCTGGAAAATTCTGCTGAAAAATTCACTGTAAACTTGAAGGAAAAAATCTGTTCATGCAGAAGATGGGAGCTAACAAGCCTACCATGTGTTCATTCACTTGCAGCAATCAAGAATAGGAACCATAGGATTGATGAATACATTCCTGATTATTACAGGAAATCTAGATATTTGCAAGTGTACAAACCTGTCATATTCCCTGTTAATGGCTCAAACCTATGGGTTACAACTGAGTACCCTGATGTTATGCCACCCAAATTCAGGAAAATGCCTGGAAGGCCAAAGAAAAGGAGGAATTTAGAGCAAGGTGAGCTAGATGGTACTGATAAAAAGATGAGAAGAACGGGATTCATTATAAAGTGTAGCAGGTGTAAGCAGGTAGGTCACAACAAGCTTACTTGTAAGGTGCCTTCTACTAGTCAGACACATGTAGCTCAACCATCTGTACCACAAGCACCATCTGTACCACAAGCACCAGTGCCTTCTCAACCATCTCAAGCATCTGTACCAGTGCCTTCTCAACCATCTCAAGCATCTGTACCAGTGCCTTCTCAACCATCTCAAGCATATGTACCAGTTCCTTCTCAACCATCTCAAGCATCTGTACCAGTGGCATCATCTGTACCAGTGGCATCTGTACCAGTGGCATCTCAAGCATCTAAGTCAGTTCCTGGTCAAGGTTCTCAGGCATCTCAATCTAAATCATCCAAAAAGTTGTCAGTTAGAAGGCCAAATGCACCATTTGTCCCATCTCAAGCATCTAAGTCAGTTCCTGGTCAATCTTCTCAGCCATCTCAATCTAAATCATCCAAAAAGTTGTCAGTTCGAAGGCCAAATGCACCATTTGTCCCACCAGGTCCAACAACGAGGTTAAAGGCATCAATAACTGTTGTAGGTCCAACAACAAGAAGGACAACACCAACTAAAAGAGCAGCACCAAAGTGGAAACCTTAGTTTACTTTTATGTCTGTTTTGGATTAGGATTGGACCTATAGTTGTTATGTTGTTTTGTTAACTTGGAATATTAGAATTGGTTATGTTAAGTTGTTTTGATCATGTAATATCAAGAAGGACAAGTTTTTGTTTTGACCTGTAATATCAGGCTGTTGTTTTGATCATGTAATATCAAGAAGGACAAGTTTTTGTTTTGACCTGTAATATCAGGCTGTTTGGATTGGACCTGTAATATCAGGTTCTTTTGTATGCAACTTAGTGGTATCCACCACCTTATAATTATATGTTTGGATTGTTACAGTATGTTACATTATGTTTTACATTGATACAAAAATGCTACTAGTTTTACAGTACGTTACATTGATCAAAATGCTACATTGATACAAAAATTGCTACATTATGTTTTACAGTATGTTACATTGATCAAAATGCTACTAGTTCAAAAATTCAAGTTGATACAAAAATTCAAATTCATAATGATACCATGTTCAAATTGAGACTGTGTTACATATGAATCTATTACAACATCATCCAAATTACCACAACTAACATAATAAAGAAGAATCTTTTCCATTTTTTCTGAGAATTCTTCATCTTCTTCATTTCAATTTGTAACTCCATTATCTTATGTTTCAGCCCATCCTTCCTTTCCTTTAGATGATGTATCTCCATCTTTGCTCCATCAAGCTCATTTTGCAGCTTCTCCAACCTATTATTCTGCTTCTTTATAAACTGATCCTTCTCATCCACCACATCATCAAAGAACCATTGAAAGTATCCACACCCAGATTCAGATGAACCCTGTAATGGTGACATCCAGATGCATCTCAGCTATTGCAGGAACTATCAGAACAAGAATATATGAAAACCCATTTTAATTTCATGCTTACCTTGTAATGACGACTACCCCAGAATTGCTTCCCAAAGTTTGTGACGGTGGTAGCCCTTCGAAGAACCGCAGATTCTCCACAACCACATATAGGTCTCCATCGCAACTTTCCATCTAAGCTTCCATCTCTATTGCAATCGTACGAAGACCGGATCTCTGATGATGCTTCCTTCATCATATTGAGGGAATTTCAAATTCAAAATGGGAAAATTGAGGATTTCTTGAACCCTAGAATTTGAGGATTTCTGGAACCAGCTTGAAGATGATAACATTCCATGTCACCTGCCACGCATGCAAACCAAACGTCCGTTTGGGCCTTTTGGACGGAAAGGATTCCTATGGTCCTTTTGAAAGAATTATAGGACCAGTTTGACACTTTTTTTAAATAAAGGACCAAAATGGACCGTGGGGTAAAGTTAAAGGACTAAAAAGGGTATTTTGCCTAATTTTAATGAAATGAGCGTTGCAATGTTTTGATTCAATTCATTTTCATTTATTCCTTTCAAATATATTTCTCCTGATTACTTTCTTTATTAAGCTTTTGTTTATGCAAGGATTTAAGGGAGGATGATGAGAACGAAATACCCATAAATTCTATTGGTATTGCTTTCAAATAAAACTTTGCTGATAATGTACAAGCATTATTTCAATTCCCAAACAATGGAGAAATAATGAAGTTAATCCCTTGTCAACTCCTTTGAGCCTAAAAGTTTGAGTTCCTTTCTATAAGAAAAAAACACAATCTTAACCTAGGGATGGGTAGTTCTCAGTTGGTTCAGCTGTACATTTAAATACAAGAGAAATCATGCAAGATACCTTTCAATAGAGGTTGTAGTTTCAAGCTTTCCTTTGCACACATCAAAGAAGTGTCGAAGATGTCTTCTAAATCCAAAGTGATGATGATGGTTCTCCGTAATCATTAAGCAAGGCAAACACTTTATTTCCAAAAAGAAAAGAATAAAAAATCATCAAAGAATAACCCGCTAAGTCAGAACCTATGAAGGAGACTTAGACAAAAACTAGGGGAATTTCGCTGGCTGTAATCTCAAATAAAACAGTTCAGGCAAAAGTTAGGGATAACAAATTCAAAAGAATGAGGTCTTCAAATCCTCAAAGTTCCCCACCAGAGTTGACAAAAGTCCTCGAAAAAATCAACAAAATGTTGTAAGAAGAAGTGGCTGCCTTCTTAAAAATCTCTTGGTTTCTGAGCCATCATCATTACTATCATTAGTACAATTCCAAAACCTCTTAGAACCTGAATGCATTGTCTGAATTAACTGAACATAGGAATGAAGATCATCACGAAGATTGAGATGGGTACAAATAAACTTTGAGCCTTTATCCTTTGTTTCTTAAACCATGAACTAGACCACGTTATAACCCTGAAGAGACCTAATTGAAGCCAGGTTTCTTTTGAAAGCATACTACAACAAGGTTTCGTAAACTGACTCCTAAGATCTCTTGCAAATCATTTATCTTGGTATCATACCTTTGCTTTATCTTTCACTTTAAATGTCTAAACCATCATTTTCTATACATCAATAACATCATTCCAAAAATGAAAATGATTTCAAAACTTTTGCATGAACTTTGCATTATAAATACCATGTTTGAATAAAAAATATTTGCTTGCAAACAAGTTCTCCTCATCAAGGAAGTTCAAACAGTTGAAAAATTTGGTCAGTGATCATATCAGGGACAAATATCTTCTAGATCCTGTTGTGAATCAATTCAATATTTGTTGCTCAGTGTAATTTATTCTCAGAATTTGTTAACTAGAAGATCTTTTTCAAGACTCATATTTGGGCAATCCTTTCCCTCAGTCATTTTCAGAACTAAAGCTATGATCAATTTATTCTTAATAATTATTTCAAGAAATGAAGCCATGATCAATTTATTCTTAACAATTATTTTCAGAGTTGAAGCCATAATCAGTTTATTCCCAGTAATAGTCAACTGAAGCCATGATCAATTTATCCTCGGTAATCAGCTAATCTGGGGAAATTACCAAGCATCTCTTATTGTCCTTCCTCAAAATATCACCAGTTCAATACATTTTACAATTGTGGCAGAAGTATTTCTCAAGGCTTCTTCTTTCCAAGCAGATTTTTCAATGTTCCCTATGTTGAGGAATAAGTGTTCCAATCTTATCTCCACAAAAGAGTCAAGCTCCATTGTTACAAACTTCTGTATCACATGCATAAATCATTCATATATCATGCATAGAACATTCATATATTATACATATCTTGAAGAGTGTTTCATGATCATTTGCATCTCTCGAGGTCTTGTTGTTACCAACATCTCACCTTGTGGTCAAAGTCTAACTTACTTGGCACCTACCAAAGCAGATTTATGTCCGTCTGTCTCTCTTTCCATCCAATGCTAATCTTGGATATGTTGTCTCTCTCTTCCGTCCAATGCTAATTTTGGGTGTGTTGTTTCTATTCCAATGCTAATATAAGGTGTGTTGTTGTTCTCTTTTTCTGTCCAATGTTAATATTAGGTGTGCCGCTTCTCACTTTCAACCAATGCTAATCTTGGATATCATCTTTCTCTCTGCCATTCGAAGCCAATATTGGATGTCATGGTCTTTCTACCTTCATCCAAATCAGGTTATTGGATGTTGTGGTTCTTTTCCGTCTAGTGTCATTCCTGGATGGCTCAGATGTATCTTCAGATTTGGTCTCATTCTATATCTAATATTTTCTTAGATGTTTCTGATGTACTTTCCATAGAGTCTCTCACTTCATCAAAAGTAGGTTATTGGATGTTGTGTTTCTTGTCCATCCAGTGTCATTCCTGGATGACTCTGATGTATCTTAAAAAGTTTTCTGATGTATTTTCTAGAGAGTTTCTCCCTTCATCCAAAGCAAATTATTAGATGTTGTATTTCCTTTCTGTCCAGCGTCATTCCTGGATGACTCTGATGTATATTTACATTTGGTCTTGTTCCACATCCAATGATTTTTCTATATGTTTCTAATGTATTTTATAGAGAGTTTCCCCCCTTCATCCAAAGCAGGTTATTGGATGTCGTGGTTCCTTTTCTATCCAGTTTCATTTCTGGATGACTCTGATGTATCTTCAGAATTGGTCTTATTCCGCATCTAATGCTTTTTCTAGATGTTTCTAATGTATTTTCCAGAGAGTTTCCCCCTTCATCCAAAGCAGGTTATTGGATATCGTGGTTCCTTTTCCCTTCATCAAAAGCAGGTTATTAGATGGTGTGGTCTTCTTTCATAGTTTTGTTGCTGTCTAAAGCCAATAATAAGATGTCTTACCCCCAGTATACTGTTTTCACCATCCAATGTCAATATTGGATGCCATTAATCTCTTTGTGTTCCTCAACATGTCCTCCCACGTAATATCACTTAACTACCACAAATTTCAAGTTTCGACTCCTTTCATATTTCCATAGTCTGTCTCGTATCATACATCATTAAAAAAAAGAGAGGATATATATATATATATATATATATATATATATATATATATATATATATATATATATATATATATATATATATATATATATATATATATATATATATATATCAACAAAGAGTCATGCATTCATCACATTCTCGTCACATTTCATTCACCTCATACCCATTGCATCTCAGTGCAAAATTTTGGGTTTTATGATATTTAATTATCTCCCACTACAATCATATGAAGCCTGATCATCTTTATATCATCTGGTCGAAGATATTTAAATAAGGGCAGTTGTCATACCCTAAATTTTACCCTGAATTTTTCTCATTTGCATTGTTTATATCCAAATTAATTTTTATTTGCATATTTACATTTTTCGTGCATTTTACATTTATTTCTGATTTTAAAATTTCATCCAGATTTATCCTTTCTTTTCATTTTTAGACAATTAATAATTAAGTTTTATTATTATCTTTTAGTCAAAATATGTCTAAAAAAATATGTGTGTTTATTTTATTAAGTTTTAGTTTAGATTTAGTTTTAAAATTATAAAAAAAAATTGTATATAAAAAAATGTTTATTTTTTATTTTATATTTAAATTTAAAAATATCTACAAGGAGGGTCTTTTGATCATTGGTTAAGACCTAATTGAATGGATAAGGCTTTGTTATAAGATAGAGGAATCCGTTTACAAAAGGGAGGCAGATCTAGAAACAAAGAGGGAAAAAGCGCTTATCTTCCTCAATACTCTCTTCCAAAAAAAATGTGATTTTCATCTCTCTTGACCGAGCATCACCGCTCCAATTCACTATCCACCATTCATACTCCCTGCATACTCTCTCTGTTATCGACATCATAACCCTTCACAGTTTCACTGTTTCACTGTTTCACTGCCCTTTTACTTCCTTTCTGTAACCCGTCATCTTCCTACATTCCTTCTCTCTCAATCTGTTTACCCAATTCTGCAAGCATTCTTCACCATCATCATCCATTCACAACCGTATACCCCTCTGTTCTCCTTCCATCTTCTCTCATATACCCTTTATTCAGACCGAGACAACCCCTCTGTAGAAGCTACTCCAGGCAAAACCTTCATCCTTCTCGCTCAACAACTAGTAACCCCATGTTCCGCATCATATTCAACTCTAACTGTGCATCTCCATTCATCCGGTTCAGTCGACCAATCGTAAAGCGTTCCCCTCCTTCAGAAGCTGTAACAACATACGCCCTCCACCACTTCTTTCGATTCAACCTCAACAACATAACTCTATTTTGATTCGTTTGTGAGTTTATAATCTGGATTGTCATGCCAACACCAATCTGATTGATGAATATTGTGTTAGTAATTATCATGTTGACATTTTGTTTTCGTATTGAAACTTGATATTGAAGTTCTTGTTGAAGTTATGTTTTGTTTGTGATAAATTTGCAAGTTTTCTTAATGTTAAATTGTGATGAGGTTTGCTTGTGATACCATGTTAGTCGTGCTAATGTTTGATTTTGAATTTGTGTTGACAATGCTTCTTGGTTTTTAACTTTGATTGAGTTTATTATTATGTCATGATTGATTGATCAATTTGAAGGAGTTGTTAATGGCTTTGTTGTTCTATTCGATTTGAATTCGAAAGATTAACTTGTTTGTGGCATCACTTTATTTTCTTGTTTGTGTTTGATCGTTTGAGATGGTATTTTATCGAGCGTTAATAGGCTGATGTAGTGGCTGCCTGGATTTGGTTTAATTGATTAAATCTTGTGTTGAAATTGTTTCTTCTTTTCTTGAATTCGAATTGAGTAATAACACGAGTTTTTGGATTCCCTGTTTTATATGTGGATTGAAACCATGATAGTAATTGGTTCACTTGATGTTAAACGTGTTATATCTTTGAAATTATGATTGGCATACATTTTGGTGAAACTAACTTAGCAGCAACATGTTGGACAAGATGTTCCAACTTGTAATTTTCAACATGTCGAGTAAAGATGTCCCAACCAGGAGATAGGACATTGCATCTACAGTAGTTGACAGTTATGGTTCAGTTGATTTGTTAGCTACTGAATATTCGAGGAATGTTTAGTTAGCTTTTGTTGCGTCCAAGATTGACAAATCAAAATATTTTTTGTTGGTTTTCAAAGATATGCTTAGCTTCTAAATATGGAGACATTTTAGGAAACTAATGATTGAAGACTGTTGTACCCCAAAATTTGCCCTCTCATGTTTTCCAAAGTCTCCCCCCTGCATTGTTGACCAGAAACCCTTGCCTAAGAAAAAAGAAAATTTTTGAGTGGTGCTTTAAGTACCTTTCGATTGACATTCTGAAAGACCATTCGATTGGTATTCTGAAGGAGCCTTTCGATTGGCATGGATAATTCCCTTCGATTGGCATTATGGACAAGCATTTCGATTGACATTCCAAAAATGCTTCGATTGGCATTATGGACAAGCACTTCGATTGACATTCCAAAAATGCTTCGATTGGCATTATGGACAAACACTTCGATTGACAGTCCAAAAATGCTTCAATTGGCATTATGGACAAGCACTTCGATTGACATTCCAAAAATCCTTCGATTGGCATTATGGACAAGCACTTCGATTGGCGTTGTGTCAAGGCCTTCGATTGGAATTCTGAAAGACCTTTTCGTTTGCCACCATAGACCAAGCCTTTCAATTGGCATGCCACAAGATCCTTCGTTTTAGCATTGTGTCAAGGCAGCTTCGACAGACATGTTAACCATGTCCTTCGATTAGCATGAACAACACCTTTCGATTGCCCTGTTAACAAAGCCTTTCGATTGGAATTTTAACAAGTACCCTTTGATTGGTATATGGACAAATACCCTTCAATTGGCATTTCAAAAGGTCCTTGGACTGGAACTTCAGAGTGTCCTTCAACTGGAACTTCAGAGTTTCCCTTAATAAGAACATCAGAACGAAATGACCTTCGAATGACATTTCAGTGCAGAGTTTCCCTTAATCTAAGATGCTCTGATGAAGGAAGTTCTGAACACTTCGAATCAGAACTTAGACTCATCACAAGGCCAGGGGCTGGTCGAAGTTGTCTAATAGGGAATGTTCTAAATAGATTCGAATTGGACTTTGAAGCTGGCAAAGAAGGCCCATTCGAAGGGCCATTCGAAGAACACATAGTGGGCCCATTCGAAGGACACACAACTGGTGAAAACGAATGCTGTGTTGTTCCAGTCTGGTTGAAAGGTGTAGAAAGAGGGATGATTCGACTCAAAAGATCAAGTTGAACATTCAGGCCCATAGGCTAGGCCACGTGTCTTCCCTTTTTAGGCCTGTACCCATCTGTTGTGTAAGACCACTTGCACTTAATAGCACAGTACTACCTTTTAGGAAAGTCTGTCTTGAGCCTTGCGCTATTTTCCTTCAGCATGAAGCAACCCCATTTGAACCATTCATCTTGCTTTTGTGGCACAAGTGGACATTTACTTTCCAGCTGGGCTTTATTTTATTATTATTATCTGCACCCCAACTTCCAAGAGGCCCCCACATGTACTATTTTATCATTTATTTGCAAGGCTGGCTTTGGACAACATGTCCATTCTTTCTCTATAAATAGAGGAACGTTTGCAACAGCAAAAGAGGGCAGAGGAGAGAGGAGAACGTATCTTCAAAATTCTCACACACCACAAAATTCTCAAACACTTAAACACTCAAACACATGCCCAGAATCCAAACAACAAATCCAGAACTGCATCCTCCTGCCTAACACCAGAACATCAAACCTGTGTTACAAATACAAGCCTAAGGCACAACAAGCATTGAGGTCTGCATAACCTCAAAACCTGCCTTCCTTACCAAAGCCAGAAAACTCAAGCCAGTTCAACTGCAACTGCAAACAAACCTGCCTAAAGCCAGTCCAACTGCAACTGCAAGCAAGCCTGTATCAAAACTAACAAAAACTCAGACCTGCCTGTATCCAACCAAAGAGCAAACACTTATCCCCTTAGAATCTGAAACATCCCTATACCTTGTTACCCTTTGAATCCAGTAGGAAGAACCTCACACTTATCCAGTATCAAAGACATAACTCCTGGTTCCTCCCTTCGAATCCAGAAGCGTTCAAGGAAACCACTTAAAGACCCAGCACCCGTTCCAGCCTCAAGCAAGGTAAGTCATTCTTAACCTTGAACCCTTCATTTCTAGTGTAACATGTAAATAAGCTTCCTTTTCGTTTCAAACATGTACATAGTGTTTGTTACCTTTTCGTTTCCACTCTTTTAGTTTGTTTTTATTGTCTCTCCTTTTGGTTTTGTTCCTTGGTTTGTTACAAATGCCCTAAGAACTAACCTGGCCCTGAGGTATTGATAGCATGACCTTGGGCCATGTTGCTATTTAATATCTCAAACGAAATAAACAAAAGACAAGAGTATGAAACGAAGCCCCAGGCTTCCTCACTGACTCCAGACCCAATCGAAGGAGACAGAAAGGCAGATTGCATCTTGCACAGATTCCAAGCCCAATCGAAGAAGGTAACAAGGCAGAAAGGCCCAACCAGAGGCACACTTGCACTAAGTCCAGGCTCAGACGAAAGGCACTTCCATGCTGGTGCCATAACCCAATCGAAGGCCATGACCTCACTGGCGCGAATTCCCAATCGAAGGACAGGACCTTACTGATGCCAGCCCCCAATCGAAGGAGGCCAACAGAATGCAAATCGAAGGGTGCTCCTGCCTGGGTCGAAAGACACTCATTTTTCTTACTTTTATCTTATTTTTTCCTTCATATTTTTTATGCACTTCAATATGGTTGTAATAGTGTAGGATATTTATTTACTACACTTTTATTGCTTTGTACAAATACTAGTAAGATGTGTATGGCAAGATAAAATCAACAAGTAGACAACCCAAAAATCAAAGACAAAATGCATGCAATCAAACACACTTGCACACATGCACCCTTAGGGTAATTCCACTTGTTGCCTTATAAAAATGGCCATGTTATGCATGTGGGATGTCTTAGCACAAACGAATTGAAAAAGATCATAGTCCCTCGATGACGCTATCAAAGTTGCCTTTCAAAATGATCTTAGTCCCTACAGAAAAGTGCTAAGTCATTTCACAACATTGCTATCATGGTCATACGATGACCCGCGTCTGTCCCGTTAACATCCTAACATAAGGTTGTTCACCAAATACAATGGTGAAACAACACTGTTAAAAGGGTTAAAAACATAAGAAAGATCTTTGAGTAAAATAGGGTAGACAACTCTTAGTTACTTGATCAAAAATATTGCAAAACATCCTTGCCATTTTTCAAAAACACACTCCACAACACAATTCCAAAACAACTTTCAAAACATTGAAATATCTTTTCAAAAAGACTCACACCTTTGTATATATTCAAACAAGAATCATTACAAAGGTTACCTAGACAAGGCATCTTTTTCTAAACATTTTCAAAACCACACACACAAAGCACCATTTCAAGCAATTGAAAAGCAAAGGCAAGTGATCTAAAATAAGTAACTAAGAGCCCATGAATAACCATGGATGAAAAGGGTGTTAGCACATTCCCTTTTCATAATCTACCCCCGAACCCACGAAAACATCTCAAAGGTCTTTCCTGTGCTTTTTGACCTTTCCTTAGGATAAAATAAAAAGTCGGTGGCGACTCTTGCTAAACCGAAAACATTTGCGAACACAAACGCAAAATCCCAAGTCAGTTCTCCCACCGTATCACAAAGACCTATTTTCTCGGAGAAGAATTTGCAGACTTTGTGCAGCCTCAGTGATGCATTTTCAAAGCCCAACCCAATCCAGAATAATGTTATAAATAGAGTGGTGTTTACTTAGTATTAGGTGGAACTTATGTGTGTAGTTTTATAGGGTTTTTAGAATCCTTATTGTTGGGTTGTAAGTTCTGTGTCAGATGTTCATAAGCTTTTAAGCATTAAACATTTGTGTGTCAGATGCTCATAAGCTCTTAAGCATTGGGTATTTGTGTGTTAATTCTCAAAAGATTTTAATAATTGAGTTTTATGTGTCTTGGAAGAGTGACTTCCGATTTTGTTCTCTACTTATGTTTAAAGTTGCTCCAATTGTTGAGTGTAGTTGAAGATGGATTTGAGGAGGGCCTCATATCTAGGTGTGTCTTAGGTAGAAGTTATACAAAGGGTAGTGATTAAGTGTGTAGGCTGTAAATTGAGATGTTTGTTGTGAGGTCTACAAATTGATATTGTCTAGTTAATTTCGTCCCTGGCTTGGTAACCCCCAGAGTAGGAAAGTTATTTTGAAGTGGGTAAACATATATGTGTGGTCGTTATATTCATCACTATTTATTTTGTTCATATATCTTGCTATTGTATGTTGAAGTCGGATCCAATGTCTTGACATCTCTTAAGATATCTTGAATTTGGCAGCCAAAATTTCAATTGGTATCAAAGTAGGCTTCCTGCTCTGACTTTGGGTGAGATTCATGGAAGTTACTTTCTGGCGTAATGGATATGGATAGTGGAATTATGGTTAAAATACCTATTTTGGATGGTACCAACTATGACAGTTGGAAACCTCGTATGGAGATGTGCATAAAATCCCTTGGCAACAAGGCCTAGAAATATGTTGTTAAATGATGGGAACCACCAAAGGTTGTGGACGAAGATGGTAAGGCCACTGATGTGTTAAAGCCAGAATAAGATTGAGATGATAATGATGAGGCATCATCTCAAGGAATCTCTAAAGCTTTGAATGCCATATTCAATGGAGTTAATAAGAATGTGTTCAAACTGATAAAGAATTGTAAAAGTGCTAAGGTTGCTTGGGATACCTTGAGGAAAGTTCATGAAGGAAGTTCTAAGGTAAAGATGGAAAAACTGCAACTTCTCTCTACAAAGTTTGAGAACTTGAAGATGAATTAAGATGAAAGTATCCAGGACTTTCACATAATTGTTATAGATATTGCGAATAACTTAGAAGACCTAGGAGAGAAGATATCAGAGGATAAGCTGACCAGGAAGATGTTCAGATCTCTTACAAAGAAGTTTGACATGAAGGTGATTACCATTGAAGAATCCCATGATGTAAGCACCATGACTGTGGCTGAACTTGTAAGCTCCCTTAAGACCTTTGAATCTGTTATCAATGAAAGTTATGAAAAGAAGAAGAATATAACCTTTGCTTCTAGTACTGAAGACTTAGAGGACTGTGATGAATTGAACTTAGAAGTAGTATATGAAGATCTCGTGTTACTAGGAAGACAGTTCAACAAAGTGATGAGGAAGTCTAGGTCAAATGCCAAGAACATGTCATTCGACATCAACAAAAATCAGGACAATGAAGGAAGGTCCAGGATTAAAGAAAAGCCAAGTTAAGGAAAAGGAGATCAGTGCTACGAATATGAGGGATTTGGACACATAAAATCTGAGTGTGCCACTTATCTTAAGAAGAAGAAGAAAGGTTTATCTGTGTCATGGTCAGAGGAAGATTCTGAAAGTGTTCATGAAGAAGAATCAGTCGACAGTTGAATGGATTGACTGGAGTCTATGATTCTGATGAAGAATCAGATGATGAAATTACTTTTGAAGAACTCGTTTCATAATATAGGGAGTTGTGTGTCAAAAGTGAAGAAATATGTCAACAAGGAGAAGAGAAAAAGGTGGTCATCACTCAATTACAGGCTGAGAAAGTGAAAGATGTATCCATTATCTATGATCTTGAGGAAAATGTTATATTACTCAATTCAAAACTGGACAATATGACTAAAACTATAAGAATGTTAAATAATGGTTCTGATGTTCTGGATGAGATTCTTAAATCTGGAAGGAATACTGGGAATGTTAAAGGTTTAGGTTATGAGAGTCAAGGTGTGAAGAACAAAGAAGTAAAGTTTGTTGTAAAGTTTTTTACCTCCAAAGAAGGAACAAGAACAGAAGATGCCAGATCATATATCCCAACATCAACATAGGCATCCGACAAATTATAAAGGAGGCGGAAATCAGAAATGGAGATGCTCATACTGTGGTAGGATTGGTCATCTGAAACCCTACTACTACAAACTGTATGGTTATTCTAAATCCATTCTACAACCTGGAAGAATACAAAATGTGAGTAAAATGAAGGAAATATGGATTCCTAAAAGGATAATGTCTGGAGAAACAACTCACACTTCTCTTAAAACATCAGCTGGAGAAGCATGGTATTTTAACACTGTCTGTTCAAAACACATGACAAGTATCAAGAATTTTTTAGTGGAAATCAAACCATCCTCTACTAAAATTGTGACTTATAGAGACAAATCTAAAGGTAGAGTAATGGGTGTTGGGAAGCTGTATTATGCAGGGCAACCTTACCTTGATGATGTGTTGTTTGTTGAAGGATCAACCTGATAAGTATAAGTCAACTATGTGACCAAGGTCTTAGAGTTAACTTTACTAATTTTGAATGTCTGATAACAAATGAGAAGGATGAGGTTATCATGAAGGGCAACATATCAAAATACAACTGCTATCTATGGATCCCTGAAGAAACAAAGTACTATGCAATATGTCTGGAGGCCAAGAAAGTTGTTGGAAGAAGTACTAAGCCAAAACAGATGTTGTTTGCTTATAAAGTCACACAAGATGACCGAACATTGTATTATGACAACTTGAAAATGATAAAAGGTGATGAACATCCTATTCCACAAAGAAGGACTAAACCAACGAATATCATGTCACATGATATGAAGGATCAAGTTAAAATGGATGACTTAATTTTTGAATGTGTAAACATTAAAAATTTAGGAGAGCAACTTGACATACATAAGCATGGGAAATTACATCAATTAATGCTATTTATTTTGGCATATCAAATTCTCAGATATTATGACTCCCGCGTTTATCTAAGCCCATTCCTCCAAGGCTTAATCATTTGGACTCGTTATTTATACCAAACCTACTGTTCTCTAAAGGATGTCGGATGTTCGTAAAAGTTTCCTTGGGTGAGCTTGTACTTATTTGTCTCAACTGCTAATTTGGCTCTACAAAAATCAACAATGTCTCAATATCACTCATCTGATTTCATGCATGGATAGTCTGAAGATCATGGATCGTCTCAATCAAACTCTAGGGTTGATGATATAAGTAGAATGATCAAGCTGGCTAACCTAGTTTTGGATGTTGTTCCGTTATCAATTGTTCCATCTTTTACTCAAGAGGAAGCAAGACCATCAGATTCAAGAGATGACATGGCTTCTGGTAAGTCTTCTTCTAATACTGATAAAAATAGGGCTGGTGTTAACTTAGAGAAGGTATCTAAAAAGATAAACCCTATTGGGCATGTGATTATTGATGAAAGTATTGTTGAAGACGATAATATTAACCTGGATAAAAAACATAGAAGGTTTGTGTGCAAGGTGTTAAAAGAAGCAGGTATCTTGTCAAATGTTCAGACATCTGAAGAGACTAGGGATGACAAGACTCCTGATGCAAGGCCTGACGATGTTAGGTCAGAGCAAGTTTCTCAGGAAAGAAGGAGCAAGAAAAGGGCTTATGTGGTTGTAAACATTAATAACTTGAATTCTGATGATGAGCCTATTGCCAAAAGGTTGGCTTCCAGAATAGCAAGTAGGCTTTAAAAAAGAAGAGAAAATGTTGTGATGATTGAAAAGTCTCCCACTAGGAAGCCCAAAGAAATGAAGCGTACATCTTCTAAAAGCTCTAAGAGAAACACTTATGTTGGCCCTGTTAGATCATAAAGTAAAGTGGAAATTGTTGCACCTACAAGGAAAAGAAAAATTATTGTCTCATGTGACCCGGATTTTGAAGTTGAAGAAGATGTCTAGGATATCATTCCTGTTAAAAGGTATGTCTCGAGGAAGACCTATACTACTGGTCACAAAGCTTCAGTGAACAAAGTGTTCTTCCATCATAAGGAGAATGCAGAGAAGTGGAATAATATGGAACAAAAAAGGGTTGGCTTGGGAAGGGAACTGGGAAAGGATTTTCATAAGTGTATTGAGATTGTGGATCGCATAAAGGTAGTTGGCTTGATGAAAACTTTCATTAAGTTTGGTCCCTGCTATGAAAACTTGGTCAAGGAATTTAAGGAGAATATTCTCAGTGAATGTAATAATGTGATAAGTGTAGAGTATAGGAAGGTAATTGTGAGAAGAAAAACTGTGAATTTTTCACCTGAGGTGATCAACAAATTTTAAGGTAGGGCTGAAGTTCCTCAGGCTGAGTTAAAAGACTCAGATGACCAAATCTGTAGTGAGATCACTAGGGATCAAGTGAAGCATTGGCCAAATAATGGAAAACTCTCATCTGGAAGACTTAGTGTTAAGTATGATATCCTTCATAGGATTGCTACTATCAATTGGGTACCAACACATCATACCTCCACCATTTCCACTAGACATGGTCGGTTCATCTATGTTGTAGGAAAAAAGATAAAGCTGGATTTTGGATCTTATATATTTGAACAAGTCTTGAAGCAAAAGGGCATCAACTGATGTGAAGATGCCAATTTGTTTTCCCTCATTTGTGGTATAATCTTGGAATAGTATCCTGATATCCTTATGAATACTGACAATGTGAAGAAAAGGGGAACTCCCATGTCTTTGGATCATAAACTGTTTGGTGGAACACATACTCCAGATATATTTGTGACATCTTCACAGGTGCCTGGAATTTTAACTTCCAGAAAATGAATCATTACTCATTTGAGGGAGACTTATAAAGAGCTGGAAAACTCCATCAAGACCAACATAACTAGAAAGATCAAGCTTGAAGGTCTGATTAAAGCCTTAGAGGAGGAATATGCCAAGCAAACTAAATAGGTTGTTGATCACTCTGCTAACAAAAGTAAGTCTGATACTGGTAGTGCTTCTGATGTTAATAAGGCTTCTGGTAGTGATATTATTGATGGTGATGAATCTGAAGAGAACAGTGCATCCAAAAATGATGCGAATACATCTGATGGTGATGCATCTACAAGTGATGAAGTTGATGGAGATAATGATAATTATGGTTCTGAAGAGGATGGTGACACTGGTGCTACTGTTGCATGAAGGTTGTGACATTCTTATTTTTTTTCTTGTTTTACTTTATTTTGGTTTATGGTTTTGTAAGAGTTAAAAGCCTAGAATATTTTTAGCTTTTGCACCCTGATACTCAAACTTTAGGTGCTTAAATTCTCTTACTAATATTGTCTACTTACCTTTTTCATATTATGGCTAAAACGAGGAGTAGTATGATATTGAGGGTGTTGGAGCTGGCACTAGCTAGTGCTACTGCTGAGGGTTGTGCTACTGCTGAGGGGGGAGGGGGGATTTTATGATTCTCTATTTTTGATAGAAGGCATTGAGGGGGAGTACCTACTATTATTCTGAAGAGATGTCAGACATGACGTCATTACATTATGGAGTTGAAAACTTAGGTTCTCTATTCGTTGTTGCAGTTGTGTTAGTAGATCAACTAACTACTAACTATGTCTCTAATTTGTGTGTTATTAACCTTGCTTCTGTTTTTCCGATGTTATACCGCTGATGTGTGTGTTTGATTTATTGTCAAACATACTTTATGTTGTTTTTCTTGAGCAAGGATTATTTGGATGTTTTAGCCAAAATGTGTCAAAGGGGGAAATCGTTATTTCTCTAAAATTATAATCTGGATTATCACGCCAGCACCACATTTAAATGGAATCTGATTGATGAAGATTGTGTTAGTAATTATCATGTTGGCATTTTGTTTTGGTATTGAAACTGGATATTGAAGTTCTTGTTGAAGTTATGTTTTGTTTGTGATAAATTTCAAGTTTTCTTAATGTTAAATTATGATGAGGTTTTCTTGTGATACCATGTTAATCGTGCTAATGTTTGATTTTGAATTTGTGTTGACAATGCTTCTTAGTTTTTAACTTTGATTGAGTTTATTGTTATGTCATGATTGATTGATCAATTTGAAGGAGTTGTTAATGGCTTTGTTGTTCAATTTGATTTGAACTCGAAAGATTAATTTGTTTGTGGCATCACTTTATTTTTTCATTGTGTTTGATCGTTTGAGATGGTCTTTTATCAAGCATTAATAGGTTAGTGTAGTGGTTGCTCGGATTTGGTTTAATTGAATAAATCTTGTGTTAAAATTTTTTATTCTTGTCTTGAATTCTAATTGAGTAATAACATTAGTTTTTGGATTTCCAGTTTTGTTTGTGGATTGAAATCATGATAGTCATTGTTTCACTTGATGCTAAACGTGTTATTTATATGAAATTATGATTGGCATACATTTTAGTAAAACCAACTTGACAGTAATATGTTGAACAAGATGTTCCAACTTGCAATTTTCAACATGTTTAGGAAATTTATCATTTGTATAATTACCATATCATTCATTCTTTTTGCATTACTTGCTCATGAATTGAATGACTTTAGTTCCCTTTTTACCCATAAATATGAGGAAGCTTTCCATTGTTCATATATGTTGGAGGCCCCAATTCTTGTTTTAACTGGATTTTATTATGTTTAATCTTTTGTTTGTGTTGATTGTATGAAAGCATGAACATGATCAAGGCATTTTTTTGTTTCATTTTGAGCACAACTATCCTTGGCCAAATAGTCAATTCACCTTGTGAGTGTGTGATCATTAGTAACCCCTTTTGACCCTTTTTGTCGATATCCATGTTATTTTTGCTAAATACTTGTCTATGAGTGTTTGGTTCATCTTTTTGTATGGATATTGATTCTTTGTTTTCTTGAACCCTAAACTATGATTTATGGTTTGAATATTTACCTCGCCTTAGAATGTAGGGAGTATTCACATTATGATATGGTTGAATTCAAGTTGGGGAGAGAAATGTATATGTGCTTGTGTGTATTACTATGAGATTGAGAAAGAAAATAAAAAGAAAGAAAAAAGTGAAAAAGAAAGAAAAGAAAAAGAAATAAAAAAAAAGAGAAAAGTATTGAAAAAAAAAAACAAAAAGAGTATAGAATAATATTGTGATAATAAGTGATGTGTGTTGGTTTAAAATTTGGAACAAAGAAAAAGTTTGATTGAAATTATTTTCCTTGAGTCTTTGTGAGTTGATCACTCCCTTAGGTTAAGGAAAGTTTTTGTTCGATTAGCTTTAGGACTTATCCCTTATTTGTTAACCAAGACACATTACAACCTTAAAAATCCCTTGTGATTCTTGCCTTTGTATTTTCAGTATGAGTTTTTGGATGAATGCATAATTTAGTCTATTTTTTGTAAGATTATGGATGAGTGATTTTTGTCCCTCACTTTTGTGTGTTCTTCATCTACCGATGAATTTTTACTAGGTGTGATTCATGATTGAGCTTTTTTTGTTTTAGAATGTTTAGTATGATTTTTGTACTTAGAATCCGTTTTGTTTACATGTTGTCGTTGTAGGATTGTGGTAAGTATTTACCTTGTGTGTGCGTTTTTGTTTGAACCATAAATTTGTTTTCCGTTTTTAAAACTTGTTGGTTCATTATATTTTGGTTGATTACTTTTGGTTCTTTGAGTTGTTTGGTCTTGTTTGAGGACAAACAAGTTCAAGTTGGGGAGAGTTTGATAAGTGCAAATTGTAGTTATTTTTGTATATAATTTTTGTTACACTTATCGACTCTTTGTTGTTAATAGTCATTGAATAAACTTGACTTGTTTAGTTTGTGTTTATTTGTGTTTTTGTATACATAGTGTACCGTTTGATGTTTTCCATTCATTTTGTAGGTATTTGTTGCATTTTGGAGCATTAAGGAATAAGGTGTCGAAGGCACGGCTCCAGATGCGCGTTTTTGGAATAAAAGACCAGTTTTTCCCAAGAGAGCCCGCTTAGCACGCATAAGGCTGCTAAGCGCGAGTGCGCTCAGTACATTTTGTAGCGCATTTCTTGCATTTTGACATTTTGGCAGAAACATAATTTTAGAGCCCGCTTAGCGCGGTTTAGGTCGGTTTAATGTGTATATCGTGTAGCCTGCTTCGTGCGGTATGCTGAGATGAGTTTTATAAAAACAGATTTAGTTCATTTTTAGGTTATGGTTTTGGGGAAGTTTTTGCTCCCAACTCCATCAACCTTTAATTTTGTTAGGATTAACTTAGATAACAACTATCGAGCTTGCATACGGATGATCCGGGGTGGACTTACCTTCGAACGATGCTGACAAACCGGTAGATTTGTGGTTCATTTCTCTTTTTCTTTGTATATTCTCTATTGGTTGGGTTTGTATATGTATTTACTTTGAACTCATGTATATTTGTCGCCCTTGGCGTTATATAAAACTTGCTTTACAAATCTTTGTCAATTGTTATCCTTGATTTTTGCTCTGTGCTAGGGATTTGAGTTTCTATAGACAATATTGCTTGAATTATTACCTAGGATGGTTACCTAATAGTGTATGAATTCTAGAGATAGATTTAACTCTGTTATTCACTTAGGGTGTTTGTGGTTAATGCCTTTGTGTTGTTTGTGTCGCTATGAGAGATCATCGATGCAAGCAAGCATAGCTGACTTCTATATTGTTAAGGTTGGTTGAGAGATCGCTGCCTAAGTGATACAATGGGTGTTGTGTTTGACACGTGATGACATTGATGAATATTGTAGGTTTAGTATAACAGGTCGATAAGTTTAAGTTTGTGAGAAGTAGTATATATGCATGCTTGATAAGTTATTCCTTTTTCCTTTTTATACATTTATTTTCTGTTGATACTTTTCCTTTCAACTCATTTATCCCCAAACTCATTAACAAGAGATTTATCGAATGACATTTCAATTCACTAACCTCTGTGGACACGATACGATATAACCTAAATATCACCCGGTAAAATAATACTTTACTTTTTGCTTTCCACTTTACTGCTCCAGCATGTATATCTAGTATTAGGTGGAACTTACGTGTGTATTTTTGTTAGGGTTTTTAGAATCCTTATTGTTGGGTTGTAAGTTCTGTGTCAGATGTTCATAAGCTTTTAAGCATTGAACATTTGTGTGTCAGATGCTCATAAGTTGTTAAGCATTGAGTATTTGTGTGTCAATTCTGAAAAGATTTTAAGCATTGAGTTTTGTGTGTCTTGGAAGAGTGACTTTCGATTTTGTTCTCTACTTGTGTTTAGAGTTGCTCCAATTGTTGAGTGTAATTGAAGAGGGCTTTGAGGAGGGCCTTATACCTAGGTGTGTCTTAGGTAGAAGTTAAGAAAATGGTAGTGATTAAGTGTGTAGGCTGTAAATTAGGATGTTTGTTGTGAGGTCTACAAATAGATACTATCTAGTTAATTTCGTCCCTGTCTTGGTAGCCCCCAGAGTAGGAAAATTGTTTCGAACTGGGTAAACATATACGTGTGTTCTTTATATTCAACATTATTTATTTTGTTCATATATCTTGCTGTTGTGTGTTGAAGTCGGATTCGGTGTCTCGACATCTCTTAGGACATCCTGGATTTGGAAGCCAAAATTTCAAAACGTGTTTAGAACCATGTATGCATTGCTGATTTTTTGAGCTTGCAATTGATAATATCATGATATCTTGACTCTCGTTTCATTTGTGATTAGAAAATCATGCTCACCGTTATGTTTACTTGACTTTGAACATGTTTAGAACAATGGATGCAATGCTGAAATTTTTTATTTACATTGAGTAATGACATAAACTCTTGGCTCTTGAAGTTGTTCATTCTACATTCATGCAAGTGTCATTTGGTTACAATTTCTCTTATTATTACTAAATTGATTCATGGTTTGTGTAGCTTTCAAGCAACTCAAGTGTTCACTTCATCTTAATGCTACTTTGTTGCTTTTAGTTAATTAACTAAAAGTCAATTTAGTTATTTCATTTCGTTATTAAAAATAATTAGTTTGGCTAATTAATTTTTCTTAACTAATTAACTTAATCATTTTTTAATTAATTAATTAAGCATCCATTTCACATTTCATTTGTTTCATTTAGCTCTAATACATTGTTGTAACTCCTTCGGACTTGATTCTTATTTCATCTGAGACTTTGGGTACTTTCTCTGTGCTATTGGTTTTGTCTGTGTGTTTTATCTAACGCAGGGATTCTTATCCTATATCTTGATGATACTTTGAGCTTTATCTGACACCTTGAGCTTATCTGGTGCACTTTCCCCACTTGTGATTTATTTTCACCTGATGCACTTTCTACTTGTGATTTATTTTCACCTGATGCTTGATACACTCTTGGTTTATTCTCTACTTGTAGTTTAATTCAAAGGGATGGAAACATTGTATTGACTTCTTTATGTCAAGTATTGGCTTCTTATTTGGTCAGACTTTCCTTACCTTAGATTTTATTTTCTTGTACATAGGATAGTCTCTTTATCTCATACCCCATTCTTCATTTTCAAAAACCTTTTCATCATCTTTTAAAACCTTCTTTGTTTTCTAACTCGAACCGCTTTCATAATAAACCTTGACTTTGTCAAGCGACTTTTCTTTTCTTCAAACTTCTTTTTTCTTAATAAAATTTCAAAACACTTAATAAATAAAGACGCGGATCATATGTAGTTGAGTCTTATGGGGACTAGTTAGGCGGTGCATTTCGAAACCTTTCTCTTTCTTCCATTTCTGAACTTTATTACGATTCAATTTTCAAATCCTTTTTCAAGCTAACAAAATATTTCAACTCACTCAAATGTTTTTGTGCCCTCGTGCACCTTTTCTCTTTAATACTTTTTTCCAAGATTAGACATTATTCATTTATAGTCGAGATATCATCCTCTTATCCCCATGGTTATAAAGGTGTTAACTTTTCTACTTGAGTGCCATAGGCGTTTCCAAACCCTCCTCATGTTGATGCATAGTCCATCTTTCTCACACCTTGTGGGCGATTAGTTGAGATTTCTCTCCCAAAAATGACGACTTGTCTCTTCATTTAAAATAAACCAACACACATTTTTGTTTGTAAATACTCTTTAATTCATTCCCTTTAGAAAGTAAGCCTTTAGATAGCACACTCTTTGATAAGAACAAACAAAGTGGGTCCCGCGGAGTATCGTAGATGCTTAGGGTGCTAATACCTTCCCTTTGCATAATCGACCCATGTACCTTGATCTCGATTCTATTTTATTTTAGGTTTTGTTCTCTTTTTTCCCATTTCCCTTTGGAAACAATAAAGTGCAGTGACGACTTCATTGTGTGAGTTAAGTCAACTAATGGAATAGTCTCAATTTTTATCGCTATATTTCACTACAGTGCGACAAAGGTATTAGCACCATTCACCTCCGCTGTACTCAACGAGATCCATTTTGATTGTTTGTTTCTAAGGATGTGTCTATCTAAAACTTACCTGCTAAGGAAATGCATGAATGCATTAATAATGGAAAAGAAAAGGTTTTTTATTATTGAGTTTGTGAGGGTTTTTCAAGCTTGTGTCTACGTATCCCCGAAAGGAATCAGAACTCCGTAGTTCTTCTAAAATTGTTGGTTTGTTGGGTATTTTTATAGACGATACTAAATTCATGTTCTAACAGTTAACATTGTCGCTCGAACTTTAGAGACTCGCGCGTTGTTGTATTGTGTAGAATAGAGTTAACAAGTCCTTTTTGAAAAGGTTTTAAAGAGAAAATCCTAAAGGAAAAACTTTTTGGATTTGTTGGAGTGTTTTTTATGGACGATGCTAAGTTCGCATTCTAATAGTTAACATTGTCGCTCGACCTTCGGAGACTCACGCATTATTGTATTGTGTAGAACGTAATTAACATGTCCTTTTTGAAAAAGGTTTTAAATAGAAAATCTCAAAGGAAAAAAGGTTGGATTTGCTGGAGTATTTTTGTTAGTTTTGAAAGTGTTTAAGTATGATTAAGTATTTTGAAATTTTTGATTAAGAAAGAAGTTTTAGTTTCATTAAAGAAAAGAGGATGTGATGCAAGAGGAAAACAAAGGGAAAGTCAACCTAATATTATCATGCATCATGGACTTAGATTTGGGATCAAGGGAACTAAAACCCTAATTATTATCATGCTTAGATTAGAGGCATAAGGTCTAATTAATCAAATTTAAAATTGAATTAATACTCCTAAGGGAACATGTGAGCAAGAAATCAAACAATAATATCAAGTATAAAGAGGAATCATCAAGCAACATCAAGATTCACTCATAAAAAATCAACGAGAAGCATCGCAAGATGAATGAAATGCATGGAGAAAAGTGAAGGAAGGTGAATTAGGTAAAGGTAGGTCGGCCGTGACATGGGTAAGCATATTGACTTATGAACAAAGACATACAAGGCTTGCTTAGTTGATTTATGATGTTGGAGTAGTGATGAAGAATTGTTAGAGGTTGGTTGCGACATGCCTAAGCACATCGACTTATGGGTAATATGAGGGATGTATGCAAGAAACCCTAAGGAGGGAGATGGAAGAAAGAAGTTCAATTACTTAGTTTGAAAATAGAGTGACGTTGGATCAAGCTTTGTTTTGTCTTTGTTTTTGAAATTGTTTTCTACTTGTTTGATTTTATCTTTTTTAGCATGCATCTCATACAAGCATTCAAAGCACACAAATCACACATCCTACGCTATTAGATTGTTCATGGGGATGAGGGGTACGCTTTTCCCACCTTGGGGGGATGGAGCACTTACTAAAATATTACAATATTCAAATAATGAACTTTAAAGCAAAAATAAAGCGATAAAAGTACAACAACTTGTAATAAATGATAAAAGTCCAAAGGAATGGGTCCAAGGCCTCAATATTGTACCTCACAAATAGTACCAAAAGGTTAGTGACATGGAATAAAATCATGCACGATATGACGTGTGATCATGAACAAGAATTCATCAAAACAAATGCTTAAAAACCCTTAGTGAGAAAAACGCACCAGTGAAGAAGCTTGAATCCAATAAGTTTTTCGTTCGTATTTAACTTGCTTCCGCCTCTTCTTATTTGTTCCTCTTCATCTACGGTTCATCTCTATTCTTCCTTTTTTCTCCAATGCGCAAATTTGTGAGTGTTGGTGGTGTACGAAGAGGGCTTCGAAGCTCTGCAGGACGTGATTCAGAGAAATGAGAGTGAGGGTGAAACATCTTGTAGAGGTAGATAAAGGTGAGGATAAAGATAATGATGAAGCTTCAGTCTCTGAGAGAAATTGAGATGAGAGAATAAGAGTGATTTTGATCTAAATTTGTGAAAATTATGGTTAGAGAGTGAAACAAAAATGGAGGGAAATGATATATATAGATGATAGGTTCATATTGTTCTATATTTGGAGTTAGCTTCATGGCAGTTAGAGAAGTTTGTGAGTTTGCCACACATGATTTGAGTTTGTTACAACAGTTAGAGTGAGTTAGAATGGTAGGTTCGAATTTATTTTGTACATGTTTGGCATTAGGCTTGGGATTTGAGTGAGGCTCAGATTAATTAGTTTGGAAACTTAGCTTAGGTATGGGAATTCAAGTGAATGAGTGAGTTGGGTTAGTGAATGGATTTGGTTCCTGAACCAACTTAAATTTCATTTCTTCCTTGATTATGTTTTTGACATGAATGTTGAATTAATTTGGTGAATTTCTTTTATTAGTGTTGAATTTATTTTTCTGTTTCAGCAGGGCTGCATTTGAGTGGATGAAATGGTTTTAATTGTTGTTAAAATCTAAACTGATATGGATTGTATTTGCCTTTGTTATTTCTTTGTATTTTCATGGATATTTCAATTAGTTTTGTTGTTAAAATTTGAACTAAAGTGGATCTTTTTTCCTGATTATTGTATAATGCAACTGGCTTAAATGATATGGATTTGTTATGGACGGTGATAGGTTCATGATTAAGACAATGGCATGGAAGGTTGGAGGAAGAAGAAATTACCAAAGCATGTGCATTGTTTTAAGTTGGTTCGAGGAGCAAGAATAATTGACCAAAGCACGTGCACTGTTTTAAGTTGGTTCGAGGAGCATGAAGAATTAAAGTTCAAGTCGGAAGCATGTGGATTAGTGAAGATAGAAACAAGATGGAAGCTCAGTTACGTAGCTTTCAATGGTTTAGCATAATTTAGGTTTTTACTTCCATGTAAATTTCTCTTTGTGATAGATGATGATTTTGTAATGTTTGTTTGAACAAATTGTAATGTATCATGTTTTGAAATGAAATTGAATGACTTTTGTGGTGAAATCAATTGTATCTATCTTGCTTTTTTGTTATGCCATGATTTTCCAAAAGTTGAATCCAAAACTTGAGTCCACTTCATACCTCCACAAGAGATTTGCATCAACTTAATACCATGCTTGAACTTTAAGAAACCCTAGACTCATGTTACCATTTCAAGTTCCCACTAACTTGCGTTTGAAGCAACTAATTAGTTAAGGAATCATGCACAAAACCTTATTCGTTGAATGATTAATCTTAACCTTGAATCACTTGGACTTTGAATAATAATTAACCTTTGAATTATCCCTTGAATGTATCATCATGATTTGAATATCTTAACATGACTTTAGGTTCAAGAACCCCAATGCTTCATAAGAACTTTATTCCCTTGAGATAATTGAAATGAAGCCAAAAGGGTGTAGCTTGTATCACAAGTAAATTGTGCACTCTGATGTAATGACTTGCGTTAAGGTATCCACAATCATGATTTTCCATGGATGAGATCCTTTAAAGATAGCCTTGCCTTGTGTTTCATAGTGAAGCTTCTTGAATCAAATCCCTAGTGTGCCATGAGTACACCAGATCTCTCCATAACTGATGCCTTTGAACCATGTTTGAAGTCTTTGAGATTACAAGATTCACTAATGAATAGCTTCTTGTGAAACCCTTCCTTAAGGTTCACATGATTGGCAAAATACACCCTAATTCATGTGGAAGTGATGGTTATAAAGAGATGACCTCTAATTCTCTGAGCTTGTTCCTCTTGATTAATGAATAGTTGCTTGAAGAATAACTTCATATGGGACCCTCTTTATAAGGCCACATGATTAGGTAAATAAACCCTATGTCATATGGGGATGATAGACCTAGGAAGATGATTAGTGCCATAGCTCATGTCCTTTGAGTATTGAGTTAAAACAAACCCTGCAAAATATGAGAAAACCCTGCTCCACAGATGAAACCCTAGTGCACAAGGGAAGCCTTAGTTTCCTTGACCTTTGCTCCCAAATTCCCAGCCTTGTTGTTAGTGTATGCATGAAATGTTAGATGACCTAATGGAGGGTATGTTCATGATAATTATGAGATGCATAATCCAAATGGTTTGTATGAAAGGGTGGGACATATTTTGGGTATGACAGGTACCACATGCATATGCATTGAGTTGCGTAGTTGAGTTGCATTACATAAATGAGTTGTATGCATAATATTTGTTTATGTGTGATTGTTGAGTTGGGTATAAGAATGTATTTTGCAATTTTGTATGCAATTATCTGTAGAATGTGTATGTTAATACTTTACCTTGTAGTATATACCACTTACTTTATTAATATGGTTTCTCACCCCTTTGTTGTTGTTGTTGTTGTTGTTGTTATGGTATGTGCTCCTCTTTGGAGTTTAGATAAGCGGGAAATTGAGTAGATGCTTAAAGTGGAAGATGGAATGAGATTGTTCTTCTTTTATTTTTTGTTTTGCATTGTTAGGACTACATTGCTCTGATCTGTAACACTGCACGAGGAGAACATTGTCTTTTATTCTATTAAGTTAATTAGATAGTTTAATGTTGCACTCTCATCGTTGTGATGACTATCTTGCTTTGAGAATATTTTTACCGTATTTGTTGAGTTTTAATAAAGTATTTTACGAGACTTACATAAATTTTTAAAGCATGTTTTCGCTACAATGATATCTTAAGTGAAGGTGAACATGCGATAACATATGTTGAATGTCTTATTATATAATCATGTGTTACACAACGTATGTGATTGGTGTCAAGTAACATCCTAAGTGTGAATATGTATTGAACATATGCTTTATTTTATAATAATGAGCATGCGGTTTTAGTTTTTAGGGTGTTACAGTCACCCTAAGCATATCTCATAACTCACAAAAGTAGGTGTGTCTCAAGGATTCTATACAAGTATAATGCACCAGACCTTAAAGAAGGGACAACTAATTGGTACTTACAGAATTTGGAGTTAAACAATTTTGTTGATCACGTAGTCTCTAATATAGATGCTTTTGAGGTTCCTGTTTCTCTTCATTCCTTTTAAATTTTTTGGATCATTCGTGGTCTAATAATTCCTCTGTTCCTAATATATGCACAGACAAGGTGGTATGCCTCTATCTACCAATTCTTAATTCTCCTGCAAATCCTACCTCTTCCGATGTGCCACTTTGATCTTCTCAGACGCCAATCCGTCAGGAGTTCATAACTCTTATTTCCTTGCATTGGGTCTACAAATCCCAATTAACCAAATGCACCTAATCCCGGTTTGACTGCCATTGCTCCTAGCACTTTGTGATGCTCCCAATAATGATTCTCGTATATCATCATTCTCGATAACCCATTTTCTAAGAAATGTGTCAATCTTGCAACGAAACTTATAATTTGTATCAATTTTAGCTAGATTCGTTGATGCTTACTCAAACACATAATTATGATGTCTCACTTCCTCAACATGATACAAATACGACATCGCCTACTAGGCATTGAAAGGCTTCACATACATTTTCTATAAGCATACATTTTCTTGCTTCTTCACTGAAATCTCTTCGAGATCGCCCACCAGACCTCACATGATGATCCACCCAGAATACGCCTATCTTATCACAGTTCACCAATCGAAGACCTAAACTGCCCGCGTCGAAAATGCAGCAAGCTTCACAATATAAATCATACTCATCTGATTAAGGTTTCAATTACTTGTGACAAATAAAGATTTCCTAAGTTTGGAGATACAATGGCTATGCATAAAACGTAACTCAAGTACTTATGCACAACACTCACTATGACTCAAGCGAACTAGTGAACTTCACGGTGGTATAACTCTTTCAACACTCGCATGATATTGACTCCTCATATTCTCCCACAAATGTAGTATTATACCTTGGATTATACTATGTCCTTCCCGCAGTAGCTAAGCCATGCATGGCCCTCTACATCCAAACTGATCCCGGAGTGTAATACTCCCCTGTAGATTGTAGGTCATGGACTACACAAGTAGTCATCAACTACCAAGTAGGGTGTGCAGATCATTGACCTTCCTTCCCTACCTTATGAGAGATTTGGTCAGTACCTCACGAGTACGCAGTTAGAGTTATACGTCCTACCGCTCCCACAAAGCATGAAAGATTAACAACTTATCCACAATTTCCACATAGAACAATGGAAGTTACGAATTTCTAATTTCAAAATCTTGAAAAAACTCTGGACCTTCTAGTGCTTCGAACATCCTTAACAAAAGAATACCCACTTCCCACTAAGGTAAGGTCTTTCGATTTTACCTGCCTTTATGCTTTTAGGAACATGTCCCTAAAGGTAAAGTTTTTTGGGTTTAGCTTCCTTCCTTTTCTATGGATCATATTTTCATATGCATCAAACTACACTATTGACAAGGTGTAGGAATCAATCCTTTCACGTACTCATTACCAATAAAGATATGGTTTACAGATGATCTTGCAAGATAATGATGCACCACTTAAACGGACTAGGGTTCATTCATAACATAATTGAACAACTAAGTTTACAAGCAATTGTCTAATCAACTATGGTTACAAGGTCTGACTTAAATTATAAATCATGACCGTATCTCCTTTTCTATCTATGTTAGACGATGACGCATATCTAAAGGGGTGGATAGAGGCGCAAAAAAATTTCTAGACACAAATCTAGAATTTAATTTGTTTTCAAATTTTTTTGAAGCGGAAGCAATTAACTGGATAAGTCGTCTAAAAAACAACTTATTGAAAACTCAGATATACAAATTATGAAAGATAAATCTATGAGATAAAATTGAATAATTGATTAATATAAACTCGAATCAACAATCCACTTATTTATTGTTTGAACACAATCACTTTGCAATGGTATTTCCTAGGCTAAACAATCAAAGAACTAACTTGATCGTTTTATCAAACACTTGGCATGCAAGTGAATTTTCAGAATTTCTCTTTGAGTAGTGTTGATATACAAAACCACTTATAATTAAAATTGATTATAAGCTATATCCACACCTATTTCAAGAACAAATTTTAAGAGAAAAATTCTTATAATTCAATTACTATCACAATGTTATTTGATAAAAATATTGATGAAATTGAAAGCAAGTAAAAGCGGAAAAGTAAAAACCCGCAAGGAATTTGTCTACACAGTTCTCCATTGTCGTCCTCGCATGTGGGTACGTCTGCGCCTAATTCTAATGGAACTAGGATAGTTCTTATATGAAAATTTTTTAATACAATGGAAGAGTTAGAAACAACAAGACAAAATTCTCCAATTTGGTGTTGATGCTCCTTCTTCCAACCTTTGATCTTAAGCAAGATCAAATCAACTGATAGATGCAGCATATCTACCACTTAAGCTACTTCCTTAAAAGGATTTCAAACACTCCAAGGTTCCTTGCAAAGATTTCAAACACTCCAAGATATTTTTCACTCGAGTAAATCCGATTGCAAACTATCAACACAAGATCATTGATTCTATCTTCCAATTCTCGCTACCTTCCTTAAAAAGATTTCAACAACTCTAAGGTTCCTTGAAAATATTTCAAACACTCCAAGGTATTTTTCACATGGATGATTTCTTCTCACACGATCTTGCACAAAAACCCCTAATTCAACAAATGATGTTGGAGGATAAACTAGATGGTTTTTCGGATGAAAACCCTTACAAGAACTCAACCCAAACCAATTGGAAATCTTTAATTCTTCGTCTAGATGGAACCCCAACAGAACATTATCATAATGTAATGTTGATGTGTATGCATAGATGGAAGGTTGAAAATGAAGAGAAAAAGTAGGCTAATTTTATGGTATCATCAAGTTAGAAATGATGCATGAATGAGTATTTATAGTTTTGAACAAATATGATAAGAAGGGAAAATTTGGAATTAAAAATAAGTTGAATATTTAGAAAAAGCATTTGGAATGAGTATTTATGATGTATGTGTCGACTGGAGATACTCTATGTGTCGACCTGAACAAGTCATAAGCTACATACTTTAACATGTGAGTGAATGTGTCGACCTAAAATGTGAGTGTGTCGACACATAAAATAAGAATTTCCATAATTTCATAATTCTTTCAGTATATGTTGACCTGTATGATGCATGTGTCGACCTGTGTTTTTACATAAGCTCACAAGCTTTAAAACTAAGTTACATGTGTCAACCTGAAACTCAGATGTGTCAACACATGCAACAAAAAATGACTCAAAAAAACTTAGTTTTAATGACTCAAACGATTCAACACACATTGTGATGACTTTCCAACCATTCTCAAGTAGACTAATACATCAAGCTATCTAAGAGGCCATGTAATGCTTAGAGAGACACTTATATACTTTTATTTTTGAAATCATTCAAAACCCTTTCAAAGCGAGATAGAGATTTCACTCACAATCCACACTTGGCTAGACCAATTATCCCGTTCACACTTGGGACTAGGATACTCATATAACAACATATGATTTAGTCACACAACATGTCAACAACCTTTCCTGACATCCAAATACAAGATCACTCATGTCATCCTTCGCCCAGATCTTACATTTTAATTCCTTTCGCAGCCAAGGCTTATTCTCATACCTAAGCCTGGTCTGAATCTTGTTTGCTCACTTCTCGAGCAACTCTTTGAACTAGACTCACTAAAATCATAGGAGTTATTGCTTTATCCCACTCTTTTACTCATTCGATTGATCTACCTAAAAGGTGACGTACTTATAACCCAAAAGGAAAATTGGAAATTGAATAGGTACAATGCATACCAGCTACCACCTTGTTGCTACTCTTGGCTTCCTCTGGTTTCCAATGCGTAAATCCTGTATGATTATTTTAAGGCTTCGAAGAGACCCATCAAGGAAATTCCTTGTTATATGGACCTTTCTTTGACCATAGTAGCATTATTTGACCTAACTTAATATCATTGAGTTGATGTCTCTCACAAGACTAACACCTTGGCAACCACACTGGTTTTACAACTTGAAATTATTTCCCTTATAGCTCGATCTTCATTAGACTTATGCTGGTGACACAACCCTTGCCCTAGTAACTCTTATGGTTACCGAATCTTAGACAAGCTTACACTATGTTCCATTCCTTATTTTGAGACCGAACTTGAGTTGGCATGTATTCCAACCCTTTGTGCTTCCTAGAAGACACTTGCTCCAGAATATTTCCCTTAGGTATTACTAGTCCATTGGTGAGATTCTGAAGCGAAACATACCCTGATGCTCCTGTCCACCCTTTTACTAATAAACTTTTCCAAGGATAGGCAAGGACCACCTTGATATCTTTACCAAAAGAAGTCTACTGAAAATGACTCTCTCCCTCCTCTGTGTGTGTGTGTGTGTGTGTGTGTGTGTGTGTGTGTGTGTGTGTGCGTGTGTGTGTGTCTGTATCGACGAGTCAAAATACAAAAAAATAGTGGATCCAAAATACTTCTAGGTTCCTTGGATTCATCATGTTGACATCTCAGAGTCTTGCATCTGATGTATTTATTTCTGGATGACTTTTGTATACTACTACCACATCTATGACCAATACTAGTGTCATTAGTTCAATTCCAGTTCCCAACAGTCCTTGTCGCCTTCTTCTACTTGGTTAACTCATCCATCCTGAAACAAGATTATTAATGCCTTTCCTGGTCCTCGTGGTTTCTAGGTCATTATTATACCTGTCACACGTATAGAATTTAGTTGATCTAACTTAATCATACATGACATGACATTAAGGATCATTATGGCCATACCCACATGTGAGGAAGAACGAGTTGACAAATAATGTCTCATAGTTTGGTCGAGGGTTGGTTTTCTCTGATACCAATTGTAACACCCCACATAATACTTATCTAGAATCTTATTAAGTAAAGCGTTAAAATTTGGTACTGAGTATAATCACATTCTAAAAGACATTTAACAATGTATCAATTCAAGTACATGACATAGTACACAAGAACTAATACATGGATATATAATACAACTAATAAGGAAAATACAACAGAAACATAAACATGAGACGACTAGGACTTCAAGACATCTAGTCTTCTTTCTGAAATCCTTAATCCTTTTTTCTGAATTCTTGAAAATAACATAATTAAGGAGTTCCCTGTCATATGGGTCCACTCGTCTCCTAAGGGGTTACTATCCTCATTGAATTCTATTAGCACTACACTCATGTTTTAATCTTATAAACTAAGTATCGAAGCATATTAGCCTCGTATACGAGTGATAAATGATTCTCTACTTGGCCTAGGCAGGTATAATAATAGTAGTTACGAATTTTGGGTCTAGTTGGTTCAAATATGAGAACCACTAATTTGTTTCCCTCAAGGAAGTTATTGAGGATTATTCCACCTAACCTACTTTTGGGTTGTATACACTCAAGGAAACAATGGAAAACTATTCCCACCTAACCTAATTTTAGGTTCTTTACCCTCAAGGCAATGATGAGGGTTTATTATTGCCTAACCTACTTTTGGGTTTTATCATCCTCAAGGAAATGACAAGTGGCTCTCCCGCCTAACTTTCTTTTGGACCATATAGTCCTCAAGGAAATGACGGGGAGGTCTCCTTCTTATATCCTACTTTTGGATTTATTCTCCTATATGTTGTACTACCACTGTGCCAAGGCATAATAATCGATTTTCTACACAAGAGGTTCATAGAGCTTTAGAAGACACATCGATTTAATTGACATTAAAGTATAATGCTTCCGTACTTTCTTACCCTCATACACTTTATTAACACTATTAGACGATGGCAACTTATCTAGAGGAAGGTGAATAGATCCCCAAATAAATTTTTCACT